>JAOTRC010000001.1:21278743-21295265 GCA_027497675.1 Cyprinella lutrensis | reverse complement strand
TCAATTATAACACACACTTTCTCTCTCTCACACCCTCTCTCTCTTATTTTCTCTCTCAAACACACACACACACACACACACACACACACACACACACACACACACGGTCAGACAACAGTGTCTCACGCAGAGCCACAGAAGAGCCCATGCCATCAATTATAACACACACTTTCTCTCTCTCACACCCTCTCTCTCTTATTTTCTCTCTCAAACACACACACACACACACTTTCTATCTCACTCTCTCTTTCTCTCTCTAACACACACATACATACATAGACTCTTTCCCTAAAAATAAAAGTGAGTTTGTGCCTAAAACAAGAATCTACCAATAAAATCAGAAATATAAGCTTTATTCAAAGAGAAAACAAGACTTTCTCTCTCTATCACACACACACACTAATCAAGCTCACTAAGCTTCAATCAGTACAACTAACACTCACCCAGCGAACAGGAACATTGTGTCAAGGTTCTTTCAATGTTTTGAACAAACGTTCTTCCAGTTAATACAACTCGTAATGTTCTAAACGTTCACACACACACACACACACACACACACACATTACTTGTTAAAGAACATTCAAAAGTTACTCTCCCATGTTCACATAACCAAGAAAACTGATTCAGAAATTACTTCAAAACTTACGTAGAAAAGATTCTCGTTAGCTGGGAAACTAACAGGTGACGTCATTACATGCAGCACAATTTCATCAAGATGACATGAACGCATCATAAGGGCGCGCGTGCACGAGACTGACCTGAAGCGTTTAGACGCGCGTTGGTTCCGTCTGACGCTCGCGACGCTCATCCTCACGGAGATCTGGAGCAAAAAGCCCATGTGAAAAACAGGAAAGGGTTTCTCGTTCATTCATTGATGTTGAAGAAAACATGCAAACCCGAGGAGTCGGACAGGTCAGTGTTAGTAGAGTTAGAGTTAGTGGAGCGGTTGTGGAGCTTGCCTCACCTCTGACCGCTGAGTGTGTGTGTGTGAGAGAGAGAGAGTGTGTGTGTGTGTGTGATCCGCGAGTCTCTCGTGTTTATATAGTCTCGAGCTCAACCTGAGACCTGAGCCAGACACTCTCAGCCGTGACGACACGAGGAGTGACCCGATAATAATAGCGCGAGTGTGTAAAAATAACCAGTGACATCATCACAACACACACACACACACACAGAGATCATTGATAGTAAGTGTTACCCCTGACTGTAATTGTATTTCTTGAAATTCAATTAAAAAAACAGGAAAAATAATTAATAGTAAGTGTTAGTTATTCCTCTCTGACTGTTATCTAAAAACAATATTTCATTCATTTCATCAGGTTTGAAAAGCTTTCACGCGTCATGTAAAGATTCACAAGGTTGGGGACATTAAACAACATTATTGATCTGTGTTGTATTACTTTCATGTTATCACTGTCAAGCTGCCTCTGTATTGTAAAATACTGTATTGCTACAATCTGTATTGTAAAAAGCGCTATATAAATAAATGTGACTTGACTTGACAAGGTATGCGTAGTTAGTGTGATTTAAGGCTGATATGCACTAAAGAAATCAGAACAGAACTGCCAACTTTGTCAATGTTTAGAGATTAAAACAGGCCATCACACACACTAGCAGACTTTCACATCAAACTCTTTTAATATCAGACTATCACACGCTAGACTGGCTGGAATCACAGACTGAGGATTAATAAAGTCGGAGTCTATCAAACAAGTGATTTTCTGCAGACTGAATCAATCAGACCATAAATCTGTGCAGGTGTGTGTGTGTGTGTGTGCGTGAGATAAGCAGAAGACATGCAGTCGGTGTGTGTGTTTAGTGTGCTCTGATCGAGGTTTAGTGTACGCTGGTTTAGCATCAGATATTCATCTACATGTGTTGGTCAAACTCTCAATTATAACAAGTTCCTTTCCATAGGGTTAGTGTATTGTCGTGTGATATATACGCTAAAGTGAGTTTTTACGTGCATATGATACGCATTGGTTGGTTAGGTTAAGTTTAGGTGTGGGGCAGGGTGCGTGTGTATTATACGCAAATGAACTGCGTATCAATTGCACGCGAAAAACTGCGTCTCGTATGCACGTAAAAACTCATTTTCGCGTATAAATTACACGATAAAACACGATGCGTGTTATAGAGACGCATTTACGCTATAATTATCGAAAAATCACTCATATCTAAGCAAAAAAAAAAGTAGGCTACACTTCAGTTTGTGAATGTAAAACAACTATTTTAGTATTTTCATTAGGGCTTTTTATCAATAGGCTACCCACTTCGGGGAAATAAGACTTATGCGTGGCTGCTTGATTCTAGGCGTGTTATTATCTTACCATGACAAAGCGACCAGACATTATACAAACACATTTTATGTTATTGAGATTAGCGATTGTAAATATTTAGATACGTCTTATTAGCTTTTTATTTTTTTATTTTTTTATTTGTTTATTTTTTGCACAGTGCCTTAGTGAAATCCATTAGGCTATTAAGGAAATATTAGTTAGCTATTAAATCCTGAGATTTAAAAAGAAAGCGGTCATCAACCCAAAACGTGTCTTAAAGTCTTCTAAATTATAGTTTGGATGTTTAATCCTTACTTGAGGTCACATAAACTTGTAACAATAGCAAAACGAAACCCACACAGTGACTTTAAACGTGCGTATGAATTGTCACATACATTAAGATCAAGATACAACAGTGTCGAATTAAAACTTATATCTTTTAAAGGTAAAAATAGCAAAACGAAACGCACACATTGAATTTAACCGTGCGTCGGAACTGTTACATGCATTAAGATCAAGATACAACAGCGCAGATTTAAAACTTAACTTTGAAAGGTAAAAATGCATCTTAAATATAAAAGTGGAATGTAATTCAAAAAGCAAAATGAAAGAGTACAAATACCCCTACTGTGAGTATATTCTCTGGCATGCACACTCCCGTGACTCTAATGGAGCCCTGCCGTTCAGACTTCCTTCTAAACATGACCAAAGTCAACAACACGATCTAGTTCCCTTACACATACGCGCTGAAGTGTTATATCCATCTAGATAAAGAAGCCATCTATGTAAAGTATCCATCTTTTAGCTGCACGTTTAGAGAGAAGAAATATAACCAGACGTTCACAACCTTGCCCATGCACGGTCAGTGACTTTCTGCTGTCCCCGCGCTTCCGTTTCCAGCAGACTGTCGACAAATGGGTACTGCTTTGTGCTTTTTGAACTTTTTTATTGCACTCTTCAGTCGTTTGTATCTTACTTCCGTGTTGTCGGCAACGCCGTGACACTTCTTGTTGATAATAGCCTACTATCTTGCACAAACTGTGCAAAACATGAACAAACTGGGAGAAAAGCAGAAGGCATGAGAGTAGCTAATAGAGAGAGGAATATAGTATTTAAATCCAAGCAGATATTTTATTCTTTCAGGGGTATACATTAAGTGCATTATGTCTGTCCACGCAGAACGAAACGCTTTTACACGAGTTAAAACAAGGACGAGTATTGTGTTCGGTCACTGTTCAGGGTCCCTGACGTACACAGTCTCCCCAATGATAGACATGGAAATAGAATTTCATCTGGTCTGTGTGAATGTCCTTCTGTGAATAGTGAAAGAGAAATAAAGTGACTGACAGAGACCATCCATGTGACATTTCAAACGAAAGCACAATATCAACTGAAAATGCAGCTTTTTAAAGACATAAAAACTTGTGGGGGATGCAAGGCCCAACATAGTCCGATTGCCTATGTTAAAATGTGTAGCAAAATTACAACCTTTTTGAGGTGTTTATGTACTCGTGAATGATTGTTAGGGCCTGGTTTATTTTCATGCAACTGTCTACACCAGCTTTGGCGTATCAAATATGTAGTCTTTACAGCAGATATGGAAGTGATTTATTTTTGTGTTAAAAAAGATAATATGATCTTTTTAACACAAAAATAAACGGATGAATACAATTTGTATAAGCAGCTTCCCTTTTTTAAAAAAGAGGCTTATTCGTGTTTAACAGCATCAACATTTACAAAAGTAAAATAGTTGCCTTTATCAATAAAATTAAAATAATTTAAAATAATTGAAAGAGCTTAAAATGTCTCACTTACAAAGTAATAGGTTACACATTCGTTGTTCATTAAATGGCAATGGCATTTCACACGTAGAATGAAAATGTAGGCTACACCATCGGCAGGCAATGACAATCTGCCAGTAAATGTCAACAAATTTGCTAATGAAGTATCTGTTTCAAAACTATTTATGTAGTTGTATTTTTAAACTCGTTAACAAGAGAAGAAGCTCCCTGGGTTGACAGATGACTGAACGCTGGTGCTCGTGCGGAGTGTCTTGAGAGGACGCAGAAAATCATTAAAAGAGAACTTGTCGACCTTTCTTTCAAATGCGTCAGCCGGGAGTATGGTTGCTACATGCGTGAAAAGTGTTATTTCTATGAAACGATGACAACTTGTTAAAAACCCTTGTTCAGCGAACAGTCGGTTAATTTGGAGTTATATGTTTTGTAAAACTTCCAACACATGCCTACGCACACGCACGCAGACAGGCACATACATGTACAACATACTGCATAAAACACACCCAGACACAGATACAGTTCAATTACTGAGAGTATTTTAAAACAAAGGCCCACCCAGCAGTAACATACCATAGGAAAACAAGGCCCCGCCCTCTATGTAAAAATATAAGGATATTTAATGCAATTGCTTGAGCACATTCTAACTTAACGATGGATTCATCTCCCTAACTAACTTAAAGATGGATTCCAGCAGAATACATATTTGTTAAAGCTAAACATGATTCATAAACCTCTCATACTGCCCCCTCCCTTTTTTCACAAAACGCGAAATACTACTAGGATGTCTTGAATTATGGGGACTAATTAGTCGTAAAAAAGATCTGAAGAAAAGAACACTTTTTGAAACGACTTGGTCGCTCCCCTTAACCTGTTTCCCTCCCCCTCAGACATACATACGCACACCCCTGTCTTCAAGAAACATTCAGTTTTCACAGACCTGTGCTCCTCATCCACGGATAGATTCGGAGGTTGTTTTCGTTGTTTTGATGATGGCCTCTCTGCTCTTCCTTACCATTGCTTTGCGCTTTACAGAGATCGCCAGCGCTCACCATGGGTAGATTCGGATGGTCAAACAGAGAGCTGTGCATGTTCAAAGAGACAGCTCCCAGCTCATACGGAGTGGGATACATGCCTTGAGTCTGGCTGGAAAGACTAGCGCCGTTAGTGTACATGGTCGGCAGAGAGACAGAAGATGCGGAGGAGACCGGTGCACCGGTAGACGCCGAGCCGTAGCCGCTGGCCCGTTGCGAACTGCACGAAAAGGCGCAAGAAGTTTGCTCGGGAAACACGCCACTAGAGAAGACTGAACTCGCCACTTGGTATTTGGAAAACAACGCGTTCGCGTAATACAATGAACTCATAATTTAAGAAGTGATTTATATGCCAAGAAGTTTTAGTGTCGGTTTTACGACGTCCAATGATATATTACAGAATTACAGTCTAGATTTACACCAAAAATCACTCCTTTTTCCTCAGGGGCCACGTGATGGGCAGCACGTGATGAAATATCCTCCAATGGGTGTACGGCTTCACAGAGCCCTGTCTAATGTGGAGAAGGGCTGCACAGCTGACCATCCACATAAATTTGTTAAATTATTCACTTACAGCCAACGGTACCTACAGTCAACACAAACGCACGGGAAAACACACAAATCGATAGGCTATTGAGAAGGTTTCTGTAATCACCAAATCCGTGCCAAGCAATAAATAATTGTGGGCTGTGCAAACTTATAAATGAGTTCAGGTTGTCCAGATTTAGGAACATGCCTCCTGTTTGGAAGGGCACCACACAAATAACAAGAAACCTATTTATTTCTGTATTGATTTTCAACACTATTTCCTCTTGTCACCGGTGCAGTGCCCCAATCCAATCACTGCATTTTTGCAATGTCTGTACAGTGTCCATGTCAAGAGTATGATGACTCGGGCCCTTACTAGTTTCTGCTTCGGAGCATCCCAATAGCCTTTGCAGTCACCACCAACTACAGCCATTTCCATGGCGACGTACTGGTTCAGTGCATCCCAAATAGTTTCCCTATACATGTTATTGCTAATGCATGTTCATGCGAAAGCTCTGAGTCTTGTCATGAAACCTACACTCTGGATGTTTGAGAAGCCCACATACTCACAACAGTAATTCACCTGACATGATGTGCTCCCATAACTCAAATACCCACATTTAACAGAGTTCAGCTCGATGAAATTTCGTTTTAAGAGATTTTTTTGATGTATTCATGATAATAGTCTGTTTCTGTTTAGTGGCATATTATATCGTGTCGTGTTACGGTGTTGGTCTGACAAAATTATGAGGTTTTTCAGTTGTGGTTTGCATGCCGCCTCTCTTTTAGTTAAATTATCTTTCTGTAAATCAAGAATGAGACCACACTACAAGGTATTTTTTATGAGATTTGTCATCATTAACAATGTGTAATCCATTTTATTGTGCTTATAATAATATTCTTATTCCTATAGAGATTCTTATTTTTGACTGAAGCAGACCTTGGAACCGCACATTACTGTGAAATGATGTTGAGGACACATGGTGTCACGGATTCTCGCTTGTAAACTTTATTGTGTCCACTTTCTTCCGCTGCCTCCAGTTTTAGACATTAAAATAAAATTAAGAATGACAATAAAACATATAGTCATCTCATGAACTACTTCACCAGCAAACAATGATTGTAAACAATGGGTCACATGACATCATTTTAAAATTTATTTTTTATTATGTTTATTCATTTTTATTATCCACTGTGCGCATGCTTACCCCAAGAAAGGAAGACAACAACAAAAACAAAAAAAACATCGATTTAAGAAGAACCAAAGTGTAAAAAGAGATTCTACGGCATAAATAGGCAGTTTCATGTTGTTGGAAGTCATTAATTCTACATCATCATCATAACATATAAGTGAGAACAGTTAAAAGTGCACCATTTAACTTAAAACTATACAGCTGCCAAGGTAATTGTTAATGACAATATCCTAACAATAGAAACATAAGTTTCACGATAATTATTTCACAAAGAAAGGAGACTAGCTTTAACACTACTCTGAACAACAGGTAAAAAGTAGAAATGCTCCATGTCCTTCGTCTTCCTGAAGTTCTGTGGTCACCATATTAAGTGTAGTAATTTGTCCCAGTCCCATTTGTTCTAGTCCCAGTCATTTTTTTCTGTTCCTTCCTCGAGTGAAAGATGTAACAACTCGGCTTGATTAAAATGTCTCTGTGAGACAAACCTCCCATGCAAACACTGTTATTCTCATCATTGTCTGTGTTTTATTTTCCGTATTTATTATTTGCCGTTTCGATTGACTGGCACACGTACACCCACACTCTCTGTCTATCCTCTCTCTCTCTCTCTCTCTCTCTCTCTCCCTCGGCCTCTCACTCACACTCTCTCTCACACACACACACACACACACACACGCATCCGCTCTACATTTGTTTTTCCTTGTCGCAGTCTTCGCCGGCAGACTGTGTCCCGGATGCCTGGTCTTTCTCCCGTTTCTCTTTTTCGATCTGCTCTTGTTCAGACTTGCTGCTTGGAAACTTGTCCTTGTTGTTTTCCTTTTTCCATTTCATGCGACGGTTTTGAAACCAGATTTTGACTTGTCTTTCTGTCAGTCCCAAAGCGTGTGATACCTCAATTCGTCTCTTGCGCGTTAGGTAGGGATTGAAGAGGAACTCTTTCTCGAGTTCGAGCGTCTGATAGCGGCTGTAGGTCTGGCGACCTCGCCTCCGTCCGGCAGCTACTGGCAATAAAGCAGTTTTTAGATGTTAGTCAGAGTTCAGAAAAACACCAACAAAAACCACCACAAACAAATTTGTGAACCAACAATCCACAAAGCAGCTTTCACGCAAAATGAACATATACTCCAGTACATAACCGCGTTACATAATTAGTTTATGGGTAGGTTTGTAGTGTAACATGGAGACTCCCACAGTCTAACACAGTAATTAATGTAAAAAGCTCTACCAATAAAAATATAAATATCCTACCACAACACTTACACACAATAATGGTTAAACACTAACTCCGCAGTATGTCGTCAAAAGCAGTCCACTATTTCACATGTTCAAAGGATTAGGAACAGCTATAAATGACATAATCATTGTGAAACGACCACTGTGTAGTGAAATAAACTCGAGGCTCACTGTAAGTCGTTAAAGGCTGCAGTAAAACTTTGACCTGGGTGAGAAGTGAGAGATCAGCTGTGGGGCAAAGTCTCACACATGGAAACAGCAAGAAGAGAAGGGGCTTTTCTCTCGCCCTCTTCTTCCTCTCTCCCACACTCCTGCCTTTCTATGACGGGGTCATTAAACTGTAAAGTGATTCACAAGTTTTGAACACCATAAAACAATAAAACCAGCTATTGTCCCCCCTCTTCTCGTGCACACAGGAAATGCAATTCTAAACTTAAACTGCGCTGATTTTTTTTCTTTTTTTGTGTGAGGCAAACTCGGCTTTTTTGTCACTTCCACTCACACAAAACGAGCTGACGGGCAGAGGCTCACCTTGAGGTCGCATCCACGGGAACAGCTGTGTGGGCGACGGACTCTGTTCTGCGTTGTCCGTCTCGTCACCGATGCCACCCGTGGAGAGTTTGCAGTCGCTATACTGAACCAAGTCGGCGTCTTGAGCACTGAAAAGTGTTTGCCTCTGGAGAGCATCATAACCGTAGAAGTTTCCCGGCTCACCGTGACAAGTTACCGCACAGGGACCTTGCTGGTACGGCGCTGCGGAGAGCGTGGACGCGCCGTGGTGGTAAAACTCCTGAATCTGGGGGGCATGCTGGAAAGTGGCCCCGGTGCCTGGACCGTACACGACGGTGGGTCTCGTCCCAAGGTCTTGAGCAAATCCGCACTCGTAATAGTTCGGCCGTAAAGTGTCTCCACTTTTGTATTTAGTGAAGAGAGAGTTGACGAAATATGAGCTCATCTTTTGATGTTGTTGTTGGTGCTGATTTTGATCAAGCGTTTGCTTTTGAATGTCTTTATATCAGCGCTGTAGCTTCAGAGAGTTGTCAGTTTCACAGTTACTGAGGTAACAAACAATGCAGCAGCAAAGCGTTGAGTTCCAATATTTGAACGGTTTGCGTTCGTATACCTTTGTTAAAACAACTTATCGAAAGCTTCCATAGGCATGTTCCCACTGTAGAGTTCCAGCATCACAATCCTGGTGAATTCCGCTGCCAGTTCCCAACCAATTTTCTATGATTTACTCGGCTGCAAACGAGTAGTTTCATATTTTGCGGTGTGTTTTCAGGATCATTTGCATCTTCTATAGGATCCTCGTTCCATTGGCTTCTCGCCTCCCCACACGGACACCGCTCTGTGCGATTCTGATATGAAGGGAGCGGGAGAATGAAAAAGAGAGAAAAAGAGAAAGCGAGTGAGAGAGAGCTGAGAGGGATAGAGCGCGAGGTAGCAGGAGAGAGAAGGGGGGCCAAGGGAGAGAGAGGAGGGGAGAATATGCACATTAATATGTTCAAGCGGGCAAGTTAATGAGAAATCTGCCTCTTTGCATCAGATCAAGTGCATACACTCTGCCCCTCCCCCACACAACTTCTCCACTCCAAACCCCTTTGAAAGATTGATTTTTTGCATGTTCATCACAGACAACCTAAAGTGATGCATATTTAGTCGTTAATTTTCAACTCTCTAACGAGGTCGAGTCTCTTTTTTAAAATGTCAGGGTCGAGAAGGCCAATTTTAAAAGGTACACCATTTAATTAGTATAAGTTTAAACATATCCTAACCTTATAAGCACGCGCAATTTTGCAAAAGCATCCTCTGCAGCGACTGAAGCGCACGAAGCGAAAATAAGCGAGATGGTCATGTTTAACATTTTGATCATTTTATTTCCATAAATATATTTACAGAGGTATAAGTGTGTCGAAATTGAACTGCACGTCAGGTGTAATGGTGGTGTAAATGGCTTAACAAACTATGAAATCCAATAAACGCCCCTACTGTTTGTTGTTGACGTAGTGCATCAAAAAGCTGTTAGGTTTTTATGAGGTTCCGCGACCAGTGTTGTAAATGCTTCACTCCGAATTTTATCCATACAGAAATAGCAAGTCCCTCAATTGTCATTTTCGTTTTGTTTTTCGTTTGCCATTATGTTTAGAACAAGTAAATCCAAGAGGTGAAAAGTAGTGTGCATATTTTCTAATAAATGCAAATAGCTTCATATAAATAAACAAACAAACAATATATTCTTCGTGTGTGTGTAACAGTTTACATTGTTTCTGGATTCGTTGTAATTTCGGGTGGGATTATAGAATTCGAATTATAGTATTATTATTCATAGAATTGTATATTTATTCATTTTCTAAAAAACTATTTGCAATTATTTAAAAAGTATCATTATTGTATAATCATGGTCACGTATAACGCACAAAAAGTTCCCTACTCTTCATATCTTTATGACACTAACTAATGCTGCTGCTTTTTGTCATTTTACAACTTAATTTGCGTCTATAATCAATTACAGTCGAGAATTTATAAGGAGTTTTGTTAAATGTGATGGATTCTTATAGCGGATTATTTAGGCTACATTTCAACACATACATACAACGCTAATGTGTCATAAGCACATGTTGTTTTTACACTTATTAAACGTTTCTTCTCTTAAAAAAAGACAAAGAGTTCACCAAGCGTGGACCTCACCTTTTGACTAGCAAAACCCTAGTCGGCTTTACTAAAACCTCCATACAATTTCGCATGCTAAGTGTTGATGTAAAACTCACAATATATCAAGGCATGAGAGACCTTCTGTTGTGAACAATAAGTATGAAATGAATGGTGTAATTTATTGAACATAACACTATCGTGTGTTGTTGTATATTCTTGTTTAATGTAATAGTGTTTTACTGTCAATAAACCATTTTTTAACCCAAATTTTGTGTGGTGATATCTTATTTAAATTATATAAATCACATATATTATTATTTTCAACAATTACCGAAACATCACATCTCTCATTTTTTTGCGGTCATAAAAATGGAGCAGATCAATAAAGTGATTTAATTAATCTCAACATTGCTTCAATAATTCTCAACAAGCTGCAACTGCAACGTTTAACAACTATTTTGTTCTGGTTTTACAAAATAAAAAAGTAGCTAAATCTTGGTTATAAGTTTGTGTATGCTAAAACTTAAAGATATACTACATTTGTTTGTAGCCTACACAAAGAGTACGCAGATAAAAAGAGAGTCTACTTGTTTCTCTGAACCTTTATCAAATAGATAAAAGAATCCTCTGAAATAATTTTGTTTCAAAAGCTCCGCTGTAACAGAGGGAAATTGTGTGAACCTTACTATAGTCAAGTGTAATACCGCACATGTCTGCAAATGTTTTGGCCCCAGTGTTTCCGGTTTGGGGGTGGAGGTGGCCAGCCAGTCTCTTTTTGATGGAACAACATTGCCATCAAGTGGCAATTGTGTGTTACTCCATGATCAAACTCAGCTGTAATGAGACGGAAGTTCAAAAGCTAATGGTTCTATAAACAACGGACATAAAAACAAAATGAGCGAATTAACAGCTCAGTAAGTGCAAATTCAATGATGTAAAGTACTTATTTTAATTCTCTATAACAAGGAATCCACTAAAACCGACCCATAGGATCTAGTCTTTTGTGGTTTTTCAACAGAAAAGTAATTTAGGCTACACTGGGTTGAAACACCAATATGTTAAACCATTGAAGTGAGTATCGCTTCTTTCTTACCAATATTTCACTAATATCTTTAACTAGATTTAGGATTTAGAATGAGGCTCAAATGTAACATTTCATCAGTGGATGATATTTGAGACTTTTTTCTCTTTTTTATTTTTTATTTGGGTTGCACTCATCTTATTCATTTCTATTCACCAGTATTAATAGTTCCACCATCATTCATACTACTGCTGCTACTTTTATCCCTACTACTAGACTACTACTTCTACTACTACTACTACTACTACTACTACTACTACTAATAATAATAAAACAATTGTTATAATAACATGTCGATGCTGCATTTTAGTTTTAATTACATAGGCCTACACATTGTTAAAAATACAAAAAAATTGTATATTCAGGCCACGATGAAACATTTCCATGCATAAATCCTTGCTTTTCTTATTTGGGTTGCGCACTGTGCACTGTACCAGCATCATCACGTTTACTTCCCTTGTTTTAGTTGTCAATACTGCTTCCGACCACAGAGAGTAATTGTAGATATTAATTTTGAATTTTAAACTTTTAAAAGAAAAAAAAAAGATTTTTCGAAAACTTTATTGCATGGTTATTTACATCATTGACAACGCACCCTATACCAGAGAATTACAAATCATTACCATTTCCATAATTCTTCATATTTTATTTATGCAATTCAGGAACTAGGTCGGTAATAAACACAATAAACTTTATATAGCCTTCATAGAGAGTGTAATGTAAAGGACGGTTCTGTACTGGAGAAATTTAAATATTTGTTCTATAGCAACCGGCCTTTGTTACCAAGACACAATCGGATGTGTGCCCACAAAATGGCGAAGTCGAGCTCGGTCCCAAAGGTTGTAAACAAATTAACGTTGGTCATCCCAGACGTCTCGCCAGAAATCCTTTTTGTGGCAGTTTATGGCCCGCTATAAGGGCTGCAGTGAGTTCGGAAATGGAACAAAGGGTGGGCGTCGATTGAATTGGACTCAGAGCTCTTATGTGGAAGTCCAGATCTCACCCATCCCGACCCCCTACTCCGTAAGGAATCTGGACGGCTGAAGAACAAACGCTGTTCACAATAAACGACAAATGCGAGAAAAGAGAAGAACAAAATACTCCCCCAACGGAGACACGGTGTTTACGCAAAATATTTTGCCTTACAGTTATTAGAAGCTTGAAACGTTTTTCACATTTTCTATGTTTTTTTCTCGCGTAGTGTTTGCTTTACAGCCATTTAGTTCTTAACCTTCAGAAATTTATACCCTATAAAGTTTTATTACAGTCATATTATTTTATTGCGGCACACCACATTGAATTTCTTTCTCTTTTTTTATGACAGTCGACTTCCCATTTCCTCCGAACATCGAGCGCACATCCTTTCTGCAGTTTGTTTCCTTTCAAAACACCCAAATAAATGGCGCTAATGGTGTGGCAGGACTCAAAATAACTCCTCACCCTCGTAATCATCAGGACAGACTTATGTTGAATTAATATGTGACGAATAGGCATTCGTGAAAACATCTGTGAGCCAGGACAACTGGCAATGTCTTCAAAAATATTTAATGGTTACAATCTGTTGAATGCCGTCTCCTTTCCTCTTCCAAGTTGCAATTGCGTCAGTTTGATTATAGGTAGGCTAAGCTCTCGAAATCTATCGTACAATCACTTTATTTTTTATTTCACAACAAATGCTCCAAAGGTAGGCTGTCAAATAAGACCACTGCAGTGTTTCTCTTTTGTTACTTACAGTGGGACTCGGGTCTTGAGAGTAGAAATATAACCCACAGGCTGCAAAATATTGGCTAGACCTATAGCCTACCTTATCCCTTTTAGTTTACATATAGGCTACGTCGCAAAATAACCTTCTTGGTTCTTGATGTATAGCGTGCATCTGGAGGATGCGGTATAGCCAAATATAACACGACTAATATCACAAGGGAATCAAATGATACGTTAAGAAGAGAGCCAAAGCAAAGATGAGTCATGGTTCTTCTCAGTCATTCTTCTTTCCACATATGAGCTGCACGTTTCTTCATTTTGTCTCAAGATGAATGCTCGAGCTCAGATAGCATATTTACAACATATGACTCGCATTATAAATATGCAGTACACATTAAAACGGAGCACTACAGCATGTCGCTATAAGCACAAAAGGACGAGATAGAGTTTGAGCTTTACAAACAAAAGCATTGGAAATGATACAAAAGAGGGTACCATTTGTCACATACTTTTATAAAAAAGCAAATAATACTTTAATTTAGTCAAAATGTATACATATGTGTCTGAGTATCGATTCGAGGTTTCGAGAGAGTTTTGCAATGATACAGAAGACAGAATGTGCACTCATTTAGAAAATAAAACGTTAAATTGTTAATCATATTGTATTTGGGTATCTTTAATCAAAGTGCCTTTTGGTGTGTCCATAGAAATGACAATACCTGTGTGTGTGGTCTATATGTAAACTTTTAATGAGTCCAGCATCAACAGTGCAATAGCACAGATTAACAACAAAACAAGAACACAAAAAGAGACAGAGCAGTCCTGAACAAAACACATTTTCAGCGTTGTGTTGCGAGTAAAAGAAGGTCTTTGCATGTTCTTCAAAATAGCGATGTCTTTTAATATATGCTCAGAAGCCAGAAAACAAGCGTTAAAAAATAGCACAAAAAGCCTGTGTGTGTTCCTGACTAGACGTGCGTCAAAGAAAATTGAAAACAGTAGCCTAAAGTTAATGGCCACTAACAATTTAAGGAGTTTTTGACAGTTGAAGATAAGACTCGCTCGATTTCAGTAAAGTCAAATCACAGAAAAACATAAAACATTTCTCTAAAGCAATTAAGCAATAGGAAGGGACGACCAAATACAGATCAAAGCATCACTGACAATGTACAACGGACATGATTCTGGACATACAAGGAACGTGTAAACAAAATAAAAAAATTAAAAGGTTACGTGTATCAGCTCATTCAAGTATGAATTTTACAACATATAAAACATTCCATTGAAAAGAAAAAAACGATTAACCTATTTACAATAAATTAAAAATTACAATCCTACAGACTGCACATAAAATAACTTCGAATTAATACTAGCGTTTCCAATTACACGTACATAAGAAAACTACACAATACGAGGCATGCGAAAATGTATGTAAACAACTGCGACCGAATCTGTATTAAAGGTTGTTACACATTTAAGTACGAATTAATTCTATGGTTACTGGCACGCTACAAATAGTACATACAGTCGGAACCTGCATTCTAATTCTCAAAATGAATATTTAGAGATATTTGAAAATGATAATGTTAAACAACTCAATTCATTTGTGTTTATTTACTTAAGTTTGATTCTTCATTTCAACCCCAACTGATTCAAACACTGTTGAACGACGCCAAAGATCTGAGGGCAAATTTGGAAATTATTTTTATCCTTAAATTCTAATCAACCAAAAGATTTTATTATGTGCATCTACCATAGATCTTTGCTCACACGTAAATGTCAAGAGGAAAGTATTCAGTAAACTTCAAAGGTTTTTAAAACCCTGTTAGCATATGTACGCTTTAATAACTGCTTCGCGATATAGACTAAACGAGCAAACGGCTGTTTTTTCTCCTCTTATAATAATAATAATAATAATAATAATAATAATGTAAAAGAGAACTCACGTCGATTAACAAACAAGTGAACATGCTTTACAGATAAGCAGAACTTCCCTTGAATATTGAATGAGGCTTATGTTTTTAAATTACATCAGCACACGTCCATGGCAAAAGGAATGATGAAAAATGCAGAATTATAGAGAACAACTTAATAAAAGCACAATTTTCAGCTGTTCTTAACTTGTTGAAACCAGTTTCTTATCACCTGTTTATTTCATGACGAAGTGTTCGTTTCTTTCACACGAGTCATAAAATGCAATAAAAGTAGGGAGAGATGGCACGACGTTTTCCCCCTCCTCTGCATCGTTTCACCTCTTCCTTATAGCTTAACACTGTCCAGTCATACGGAAATGGTGTGTGCAGTGCGTTTTCATTTTGATGCTGTAAAACACTCTTGCATCAGCTACCAGATTTAAAAGACTCTTTGTAGAAGACTTGAACGCCTGGCACCAATATGTGCTATCATTCTTTGGGCTGGTCCTTGTTCATTTTCTTCATTTTCATCCTTCTGTTTTGGAACCATATTTTTACTTGTCGCTCTGTCAAGTTCAGCAGGCGAGCTACCTCGTGCCTCCGGTCTCGCGTGAGGTACATATTGAACAGAAATTCCTTCTCTAGCTCCAAGGTCTGATATTTCGTGTATGGACATCGTTTCTTCCGGGATGATCGGGCGTGTAACCAGTTGGCAGATGGGTCGTCTGCAAATGACAGTCAAAACAAGAAGCATAGATCATTATGTTAGTACAGATTCCATTTTGAAACATGAAACATTTCACAATGCACAAACGTCCAGCCTTCGCGTAGACGATCAATATTACTAAAATAAAGTGCTCTTGGCCCCATCCCCAAAAAATGCATGAAAAACACTTTGATTTATGAAAATAGTGATGAAAGCAAAGTTTCACATAATTAACTTGAGATTTACATAAAATTACTCTAGCCAGCACCATGAGCAACTACTTTGTACAAAATATTTTGTTTAACTTTGCCATAAGTTCACCTGTGAAAGTCTACATCATGCATCTCCCACAACGGAGAATGTCAAAACGTGACCATGAGTGAATTTGATAAGCAACGTTTTC
>JAOTRC010000001.1:21249599-21261786 GCA_027497675.1 Cyprinella lutrensis | reverse complement strand
TATAGATCACGTCTTACAAAGTAGAATTTTAAATTTCGAAGTAGAAAATTTAAATTCTGTCGTCATTTACTCATCATCATTTAATTCCAAACTTGTTGTGTTGTATGTCTTCTGCTCATCACAAAATGAAGAACATTATACTGTTAGTCCTATATTATGAGTGCTTATGATGTGATTCACACTAGGATAACCCTAAAGCTCTCCGTGGATTTTGCCAGGGCATGTTCCTGGATCGACATATTTTGTTAACCTTGGAAATAGGCTACGTTCATCTGAATTGAATCCCTACCCCTAAACATACCCCATAACGTATCCCTAAAATCAGAGGGAAATAATGGGTGAAAACACTGATGGAGAAGTACCGAAACCCTTCACATACTGTTTATTGCATTAAACTAAAAGCAGCCAAAGATGCATGTGTTCATCCAACGCAATCTTAGAGCTCGAATTGCGAGGTGGCTAATTTGAACGAATTCGTATGTTTTTCCGTTGAACTCTAGACTAGACCCCTTTTGTGGTGGGTAGGTTTTGGGGGGCGGGGTTAGGGGTATTCCTTCCTGGTGACGCTTTTTAAAAAATTGTAGCCTACTGAACAAATCTGAAATAGCTTACGCGATCGAGGTCAATTCCCCATGGCTTTTTACTTCGACACCTAACTACAGATGGTATAGCTACAGTCACATATAGGCGCGCGGATGGTCACATCTGGATCGCATCCTTGGAATGCCAACGGGCTTATGCAGCTGCCCATTACAGATCCCTGCACAAACCATCCGGGTGTTCTAACATCTGACGAGCCGGGAGCAGTTATATAAAAATATGTGGATATGTGTGTAGAATTAGCGTGATGAATTTATTGGACATCAGGTCAGCAAGCCTCGCAAAACTATAGCAGAAATCAAATTGGGCCAACACAAATTCATACGGTTATAATACAACAACAACACTGAGGAAGTGTTTTAAACCACACAAATCAACAAACGAAAAGAAACTTTAGTGTAGCAATGCCCCCAAAAGTATTGTGTAGCCTACACCATAATGATTTCAGTGACACAGAAATTAATGGAATCAATTAGAGCTCACAGTATCAGAGAACTCTGTTTCTTCCAAAACTCCGATTTATAAGGTCAGCATAATTGTAGTGGCCTGTAAAATTTCACACATGAGTTGCATGTTGCATGCCAATACATTTGGTTATTTTACTGCCATTCAGTTATGTAAAAGCCTGTTTAGACGTGTTGGTTTTTCTCTCCACCAAGAAAAGAGCTAGGACCAACCATATGTTCAGTAAGATTATCATCACTAATCAATCACTTTTTCATAGCCTTAAATGAAGAATGGACTCCTGAACAATTGTTTAGGCAGTCATTTTATTCACTAAAGACACCGCTATTTTGTGACTATACATTTCTAATGAACGACAAAAAGAAAAAAAAAGAAAAGAAGGAGTGATTGATTTTTTAAATCGTTTGATTTGGAGATGAATAAATAAAACGAATCATGGGCTGCCCATGACGAGCATTATAAGGGCATTGCCAGGACCCACCTTTTCACGCAAACATCCCATTCTTGTTCAAATACCAACCCGATCACCTTTCGTACGCGCAAAACCGTTCACAGAAACTCTCTGATAACCAAAAACTAAAATGTAAATTGATTTATTGTGGGTTTGTAAATTTAATTTAATATATGAGGGATATTGGGTTTTTATTTTGGCGTGATAGCATTTATCGGAATTTGTAGGCCTATGCTTTAACCTTAATTGGTCTAAGTCATATCCAGCTGCATTGATGATGAATGAATGGAAAAGGAGGCTCGTAAATGGTTCTGTTGACTTCAAGACAGAGGAAATTAAGTAACGTAGGCTATATTAAATGGAAATGTTGGCAACACTAAAGAGTACTCAATATAGCGACTTTACAAATGCAACAGATTTCTTTTAGTTTTGCCAGATGGATCAATTTATTAAATTGAAAGAAAATCTCTGGGACTTTAATTTGCAATTTTAACTCCTTTCGCATGATGAAAGGCATTATGAAAAAAATGTAGAGAAAAAAATCAAAAGGTTTGCTAATGGTATCAGCATTTGAATGGCTCAGGCAGTAGTTACAACTTGACATTAAAGTACGTCTGTTAAACTGATTTCGTCAACTAACTAACTAAAATCTATAGCCCTCACTGTTCGCGTCAGGATCATCAGAATAACGACTGGATTCTACTGAATTACAAATACAAAGCTACCTCTAAAATAGATAAAAGTGTTAAAAATCAGGATTAAAAAATAAATAAAATACCAGCAAAATAGGCTCCTTTTGAGGTTTGCTTGAAAATCGTACCAAATGTCTGCAAGAATCAAATCGTAGGCCTACGAATTCACACGAAATCGCCACCTCGTACATAGCCTTTCTTATGGATAGCAGTTTTCCCGTGAGATCGTGTTGGAAAAGCATCTACGCCAATGAGGTAGAAGAACTCCAAAATTAAATACGAACACGAGATTAATAATAAATAACAAGATTAATTTAGAAGAATTTTAGAATTTGTACTACAAACACTTAACTTGACATCAATAACCTCAGTGCAATATTTTCTATCAGTAGGTTAGAGAGTGATTTGTTCATAGTGAATACGAATGTGCCTTTCGGTGAATTGCTATCGATATCTTTATTCTTATTTCAGTTTGATTTTCAACATTTCGCTTAATATTAAATGCTCCTTTTTTCACCATTTTCTGTCTATTTTTTACTCTCCCAGTCAAGAAAAAAAGGTCAGCTCTTTAGACCCTGCAGTCTCGCATTAATTAACACGAGTAGATGTGTTTATGTTTTTGCCTTAGGGTGTGTTTGCATATTTAAATACATGCAGGCCTACAGGTCCTAAGAGAGTATATTCTAAAATGAAAATATAAAGATAGCCTTATCCTCATGACCAACCGTACAGATTGGGTGGCTATTCCTACATCGAAAGTATTGAAATCAACTTATTCAAATGTGTAGCCTAATGTTCAGTCATCCTGAAAATATAAATTTCATATAAACTTAGTAGAACATACTAGCAGAGCAGAGAACAGAGAGACGTTTCCTTACAATGTTTATGACCACTCGGAACACCAGTTTAGGAAAACCTGTGAAGTTGAAAAATAATTGTAAAGTAATTAAGTCATTGAAAGAGGCATTGAACTTGACCGCTAATGCAAGATTAACCAGCGTTTGGCTAAGTTTGACAACACTGCCAATATATCAATCAACTTTGGCCGTGAACATTTCTCCATCTTTGTGGACCTTTCGTGTGAAGTTGTTTCCTCTCCCCTTTTTCCGGAGGCCTCGCGTTACTCGACATGTCTATTGACCACCTCTGGCCAGACAAGGTCCAGACTACTTATTGTTTACAAGATGTCTCAAGTTCAACTGTGAAGTCCGCCGCTTAACAAAAGCCTGTCCGAAATGCAGACGTGGGGGAAGAGTTGTTTTAGGGCTAGAGAGAGGCGACAGATAACGTGGAGGAGGGGAGCTGGACGTGAACTTGATGGAGATGAGTCTTACATTCCTCACACAATAGGTCGCCTAGCAGCGACTGCAAATTGTCGTCGCTGTCTTGTCACATTTTTTTTAAATTTGGGGAAGAATATTTGGGGACAATGTAGCCTATAGCTTATGTTACACGTGTTATAGCCTAACGCATAGCACCTTAAAACGAAATAAAAAAATAATCTTCACAGATTCATTTAGATTTTACGTTCACCTATTGGCGACAAAGGTTTTGTTATTGAGTTTACAGTAGCTATGTTTTATTATTCATCTCAGACATTAGGCCACTATTTTTCGAATAGCAGAATTTAGACAACTCATGTCCCCATGTAGCCTTGATTGGAATTTTGATCCACGTCGACCCCACATATAAATCTTATTTCGGACGACAAGAAACAAAGAATTTTAGTTCTCAACAAAAGTTGAAGTTTTATTGTTTGTGTTGAAAATTGGGCGCGGTCTGCGCTTTGTGCGTTTTCAAAAGAGAAAAAAGAGCTGCCATTAAATCACAAAGTAAACTCAAAAGCAGACGCACCGTTTGTTTGAATGCTTTTGTCAAGTTCAATGTTAACTAGAAGTGGAAGGAAGGACTAAGATATTTATTGCCCCCTGAGCTGTCTGAGTAAGGTACAAGTTACATTCATCAATTTGTTGTGAAAAATAATATAATTCCTATAGACTAGCGTTTAATAATAATAATAATAATAATAATATTATATAAGCCTATAGCCTAACAGTATATATATGTGTGTGTGTGTGTGTGTGTGTGTGTGTGTGTGTGATCACGAAATAAATGTAAGCTTACTGCGTCCAACAGAAGTGACAGTGTTTTATTAATTTAGAAATCCAACAATTATTCGACTTTTGTGTGATTAAATGTTATGCTCAGAAACTTTTCAGTGCGTAGCATATGCACGCAAAAAAAAAAAAAAAACATTTTTGGCGTATATCCTAAATGCCACGAGAAATGACAATCGTGCTATACGCACTTCATGAGACCGTGTTGGAAGCTTAGATTTATAACAAATCATGTCACCGGAAGTTAATGTTGAATATTAATGCTTAAAACGTATTTTAAAAAAAATGCAGACGAGAAACCTATGCATTTAATGCATGGGTGAGATGCGAAAATAATAAATTGTGCCTTTAAATCCTTGCATGTAACCAGCGCAGAACTTTGCCATACACTCATTCCAGAATTAAAATTAAACCAGTATCAGCATCAGTTTTCAGCATCAGGTTTTGGCTCAAATTTATGCACGTAGTATTTAAGATCTTTATACCGAGCTTTAACAGGATGTACACTGAGCAAATAAAGATCGAAGGAAAAGCACAACTTGAAAGTGGACTGGAGCTTGCCGAAGGTGACAATTGAAGCCGCTGAGTAACGACAGACCTTTTACACCCTCACTAATCTAGACCGACATTAAGTGCAGGTTGCAAAGGCAATAGGCTGCGGATCTGTTCACTGTCTGACAATTAAACTGTTCGGACTTGAGCAGAAACGTAAATTAGGTCTGCTGGAGACTATAAACTATGATAATCGTGTATAAATCTGCGAATGGTGAGGACAGAGGCAACTTTTCATTGCTGAGCGCAAGAGTTAATGTAGCCTACTAGACTACTTGATTTAAAGAATTAGGCTATAAGCTGTAATATAACACCTTAAGTATGAAATGTTCATTACTGCATGCAGCACCAGAATAAAATCAATAGCGTGTAATTTGGCTTGAGGGAATTGACAGACAGTTGCGTTAAAACATGAAGAGCCCCAGGCAAACAGTGAAAATGTTACAGTTTAAATGGAATTCTTGAATATGAATACTTTCAAGAAAAAACAAAAGCTATTTCTTATCTTTAAGCATCTGACTTTCAAGGTCAAGGTTAAGGGCTGATTTAGTGCCTACTTCTTCTGTAGTCGAGCGCCCCCTCCTTCTCGGCCAACATCAAAACACTCCCGCTATAGCTCTAACCGTGAGGAGAAAAAGACCAATTACCATATAAGTTTTGAAACCACTGTTCATGAATGTATATGAAATTGTTAGGATACATAAGTGCTCCAAATTGCTATAGCATATCTGTTATAAACTTTACTTTTTTCCCTTAAAGAAACTTCTAAGGTGCTCTGAGTTCACCTACGTGTTTGCATTCACATTGTAAAACAATAAGGTCTTAAATTCCCAAACAAGCCATTGTTATGATGAATCATATACGAACACATTTGATGTATAATTTCAAGAGATTAATGCACATTTAAATTGAAAAAAGTTGTACACATCTGCCTAGAAATCCATAACAATAAAGTGCTGCAAATGTCATTTACCCAGTTGTAGAAAATGGAAGAAACTTTTTGTCAGCATCATCATGTCAGCAATGGCATCAGTCAATTTGACAAGAGAGGACTGAAAAGATTCATTGGGCGACGCTCAATGAGAATAATACATAAATAGGCTACTACTACTTTGCTATGAAAACAGTGAATGGAATTAACATATTTATTAAGGTTTGTGATATATATGTTATTATGTATTACAAGCGATATAAACATAGTATATAAGTACTGACAGGTATTGAGTAATAAGGTATAGGACTACAACAACAACGACAACAATTGACATAGCCTATATAACATTTAAATGCAAGCTAAAAGAAGACTAAAATACTTCAAACGAACACAGTTACATATAGGCAGGCACGTGCGTTATATACAAGCAATATTGTCCTTTCATGTTTTCCAATTATTAAATTTAACCATTTTTGAGTCCCATTCTTTTTTCCTTTTCCTTTTTTTCTGATGGTGTAAATGCGAAAAGAAAACCCCAGTCTAAAAAACGTCCTCGCGACGATTTTTCTCTCTCTTTTTTTTTTTCTTTTCATTATTTGAAGTCACCGAGAAAAACAAAAATGCAGTTTTGCTTTATGGCGCACTGTTCTTAACTTTGGCAATGAATTTCTTTTCCTTAACCCTCCTGTTTTGAAACCAAATCGTGATTTGACGCTCGGATAAGTTGGTTGCCGCTGAAATCTTTCTCCTCTTGTCCTTTGTGATGAATTTGTTGGCTGCATATTCTTTCTCCAGTTCCTTGAGTTGTACTTTTGTGTACGGTATCCGCTTCTTTCTACCTCGACGGAATGAGCCCCCGTCATGTTGGTGGGCCACAACATCTGGAACGAATAACAAAAAGGTGTATTAAATAATGGACTCGTTCATTGCCTACCTAAACTACGTTTAGCATTTGTAGATTTTCGGAGTTAATCAATTTGACAATGTGGACATATGCAGACGTTATTTGATTAGTAAATTATATATTTCTTTATGTAAGCGAGTTGTATTTGTGTGCTTTAGAAAATGAAGTCACATTGCTGCTCTTGTGTCTGAAACGTAAAATATGTATCTCAAATAAAACATGACTTCTATTTGACCAGAAGAGTAATATCTTGGATATTTGTGAGAGTTTTGGCTATACCTTAACGCTTGAAAAATATTTGAGTACTCTCATTTCAGACGAAATATAGTTTAAAACGTACCCGCTAATGCAGACTTCCAGAGATGGCCAGCCTGACTCTGGTCCTTGGCGCAATACATCTGACTACCCCATCCGTTAGCCAGAGCCCAAGGTTGATAGCTGTCCATAGGCAGGAGACTGTCGTGTCGCGGCTCTCCCGTTCCAAGCGTCTGTACCACTGACACGTCCAAATAACTGGCCATGGACTGGTAGGGACTGGGGTAACTGTGGTAAAAGGCGAACTCTTTAGCCCTGCTAGGATATTCTTCGGATGTGACCGGGGTATCCATGTATTTTTCTGCAGAGTAGCTGAGTGCGCTCGGCTGCGTGCAGGACTTGAGGGAACCCCGCCCCATTCTGCAAGGATAATAGCTGTTGCCAAAGTAGCCGTACGGAATGGGACCGGTGGACGTGGCCTGTGGAACCGCTGGGCATGGTGTGCACTGCTTGCCCGGCTCTGCAGAACTTGAAGTCGATACGTCCACAGTGGAATAGCTGGAGCCGTGGACGAGGCTGGACGGGTGGCCACTCAAAGCCGAGTGGGCCATCAGATTCCTGCACTGGTTGGCCGCAAAATTGCCACTTCCAACCAGACCCTCCATGTTCTTCAGCTCATCCAAGTTGTTTTCATATACAAACATAACCGTGTCCGCCCAGCGAGGATTCAGGACCAGGGAGGTGGTCATAGCACGCTCACCATTCGGACGGAAAATTATGTTGCAAAGACTAAAGTCCGAAGCAGGACACTCAGTTACATTGGTACAGCTGCATTGACGCAATGGACTACAGTCTGCATTGCAGTGCCTTCATTGGATAAGAGCTGTACCACGTGCCGCATAAAATAAACCTTGACTGAAGAATGTCAAAGATTTTTTTTTTGTCAAGACCCAGTTAAATGTGTAAAAGTTATCTTCAAATGCTGCCTTGCATTGCCTTTATGCATTAATCCTCTCTAACACTTTTTATTCTTTAATTCACTAAGCATTTCATCGCACATTTGGTTTAGTGGGAGAAAAAAAAACATGTAGCGTATACGTCTGATGCTATACTTGTTATTTTAATGTTAAGTCAGTGAAAGAATATACATTTTAAATTTAATTTGTTGTTAAACAAATATGGTCACAATATAGGCTATGATGAAAGGGTTTTGTTTTTATTTCCTATGGCCTTCATGTTCATGTCATATTACGCACTGAATGTGCCTACGCGCTACGCGTACTTGCTACACGAAATAATATAATTTATATAGAAATATTCATGGCAGCTCCCTTGCTGATCATCAAATACTAAAATAATTTCTCCCAACATCTCACAGCAAAAAGCAATAGAAATGTTTAAATGGGTCATACTTTTTATTTAGGATTTAATTACACATTGGCCAAGGACACGTTGAAATGCCTTTAAATCATTACAGACATTTTAAAGGTCCATAATCAGCAGTGCCAGATGTATAAATTATTTATCATTACCATAAAAAATGAAAAATCATAACTTGCCTCATACATAAGATTGAACAACGCCTGGAAACATTTTATGAAATACTTGACACAATCCGCTGAAATAAAGAGGCAAAATATCTACTTATCTACGGTTCCCTCGGTTGTTATTCAGTAGTCTCTATCGCTAAGAACTGCAGCTGTACAAATCACAAATTATAGAAATTATTATTATTGGTGTTAAAAGGTTTTTAGATCAACGAGTTGTGCGCCTATTTTTACTTTACATTCTATCAATGACTGTATGTTACCCCATCATTTTTTTGAAAATTACTAAAACTGTGAATCCCCCTTTTTCCAAAAAAGACAATCAAAAACAAAATCGTGTGAATTTGATCCAATCTCGAGTGAGATTCGCTTTTAAGCAAAATGTAAAAGTATTAATAGGAAAAAATAGATTATATGCACGTATAACCGGATATTTTTAAACATTTCAGAGGCTTAAAGCATAATGCACGTGTCATTGTGTGTAGAAAATACAGGGAACAACAAGATGCTTTCCCTTTAATCCTGCTTCCCACACACACACCTCCCCAGACTGCTGTCTTTACATAAAGGTCAGGCAAGGCCCTCAAGGTCAAGGCCAAGTTTAAAGGGATGAGCCCTCCCTGAAGGGCCTGTTTAGGAGGCAATAGAAGCAGTCCCTCCTTAGGCAAACTATCCAAGTTCAAGGTCTCTGAATCTAGCAGGAATAATAAAAAAGCATACAGGCAAACACAATTGCTCAGATTTCAAAGAAATGACTCAAACAGAATGTAATGTAAGTTACTTGAAATTCATTAGGTCCAAAATAGGACGAAAACGATTCACTAAACGCATTTCATGTTGTTTAAACCTTTTGAATCATCAATGAATTTCTATTACCACTAAACAGCTGTTACTCTGGGTTCAGGCATGATATTTTTGTAGACAGGGCTATAAGAAGCCTCACAACTCATGTCGTGCTTGTGCAAAGCTTCTACTGTACACAGGAAATGCTTTAATGGTTTAATTGCAAAAAGCCCTGCCCACATGCAAGGGGTCTTACAAGAAACTCTGTACAGTCTGTCCATCACGAATTAACTTACATCTTCAGAAGACTGGCGCATATTTATTAAGGACAGGGTAAGTTTAATAAACTCGTATTGATTCAATAGTAAAAATAATTTGTAAACGTAATGGAAGCAGTAAAGTTCAAATGACAGATAAAGTAAAGTGATAGCACGCGAAAGTGAAATTAGCTTATAGCTGGCCAAAGTTTTGCGTTTTAAGTTTCACGTGAATCGATGTATGAGTTCATAATATCAAAAACAACATTTATTTTAAACGCAAAACGGTATGCTACACTACAAAGTAAGGTGTCCCACCTTTCTTTGCCAAACATTTTACGTTGTTTTTTCTACATACCTAATGAGGTTGTTCATGCGACGTGTTATTGCACAATTGCACACTAATAACTTTATTACGAACATCTCGGTGTTACGAACTTTTTCAAATGTTCTCTTAATTGCCATTTTAATACATCCATCTACGATAAATTGTTTAAATAATACATTTCAATATCATTCATTTTAACATTGTTTATGCAACGAGAGTAGCCCACGGTTGGCGTCCGTTCATAAACGATAAAAATGTTTTGTTTTGTTGTTGTTTTTTTTAATTGAAATCCTATTACAAAACTGTTTAACTTTTTTCTGCATGCTTTTTTGCACTAAGAGCAATTATGTTTCAACGAAGCGTGAGCAACAACATCTATGCTTGAAAAGTAGCCTGCATTGTGCAATTTGCCTTTCTGGCCTACTTTGTGAGTCAACCGGCTAAGATATGTAAATTATAGTTACAGTCACTCAGGCTACTCAGCACTGTTATGTCCTCTCGAATTTAAATTTCACCGAAAATTTTAACCTTTGACTAATTTGCTCGTCCCCGTGTCGCAATTTGCAAACATCTGTGACTTTCTGTTGAATACAGAAAGAATATTGAATAAATAAACTTTGAATAAAGTTCGGGTCCAAACGACATTGGATACCATTGAATTGCAAAGATTTTTTTCACACAAATATCTCCTTGTGTGATCAACAGAAAAAAAAGCGACTTAAGCTTGAAACGACCTGAAGGTGAGTAAATGATGACCGAATTTTATGTGAAGTAATCCAAAATAAAATAAAATAAATAAATAAATAAATAAATAGCCTGCATGTGGCGAAGAATTCTTAATATTGTTTCCTTTAATAAAATGTCTGTACCGATTATTGTGATATAGAATTCTGAAAATTTAATCCTGAGAATTGTAATCTCACTCAGGTTTTAATATGAATGCTGACAATGACTGGTTTTACCAAAGCACTTAAGCAAAAAGTTAGGATCACGCAGCCTAATCGACATATTACAAATATCCAAGCATATAAAAACAATGCGAATATTAAGGAGCGCACACCACTAGCTATAAGCAAATAAAAAATGAACTTTATAATAGGCTACTCTGACAGTTCATCAGAGACAAAGACAAATAAAATATTAATAAAATAGGCTATTCGATATTAATGACTTGTGGTTATACCAAGGTAGACAACCTATATTAAGATTTTTACTCCTTTTTAGTATAGCCTATATAAATGTTTGTCACATGAAACATGATACTGGAGTAGTGTAAATAAATAAATAAGTGACTGAGTGAGGGAACATAAATTAGCTTCTCCCAGTCACCATTTTCCTCTAATGGCAGGTCAAAATCAAAATATGTTGCCTATTCTGGCATGTTGCATATTTTTAAAGAGCAGTCACAATGATTTGACCACTCAAACCAGATCTAAGAAAAGTCACTATATGCATGTAATGCGTTGTTCTCTGCAGTGAGGACGCGGGTGCGCATTTATTCTTCACTAATAAGTATAGGCTAGAAACGCCCCTTTCTAATAGTAATTATAAAAAAGTCACATAGCGTCTTAAATCACTTTTACAATTACAGTTTCAATTAGTCTCAAAATCCGACATATCATTTAAATTGTCAAATGTACATGACAATATCCAAGTAGCTATAAATCAAATCCTGCATGACAATAAAATTGGAAATTGTGTCGTGAAACTATAGAATTTATTATCCCCTATTAATTTTGGTATTTTGGAAAAACCAGTGATGGCTAATATATCCACATTTTAAAAAAATAAGCTCACACTAAGAATTTTATCCGTTAAATATTCCTACTCTGACCGCCGGATCCTTCAATCTTCAGGGGCATAGGCCTAGTTTTTGACAAAAACATAGGCTTATGTGAATTTCAGAACACCAGGTTACCATGTAAAATGATGTAATGTCCCTATATGACTCTAGAAGAGTATCTAAGAAACTGCCTTACAAATAAATAAAATGGATAGTATTTCTATATTCATCACCAATCTCTGTTTATGTCTCAGTGTAATAAAAAAGGATGGTATAAGAAAGAGCGGAAGTTTACCTCAGCTGTTATGACCAGAAAATATTAGCAGAATGACAATTATTAAATTATTAATTTATAACTATACTGCTATATATTTGTGGAAAGTATATATACTATATATTTGTGGAAAGACTATTTTTGTATGTTGTAGAGCTGGGATAGGACTCATTTTCTTTTTGGGAAGGTGGAATAAGACTGATTCAATGGGGGGGGGGGGGGGTATTTATATATTGACAAATTAT
>JAOTRC010000001.1:21184642-21200673 GCA_027497675.1 Cyprinella lutrensis | reverse complement strand
TGAGAAAGACTTTCTCTGTTGTGGTTTGAAATTTCAGCATGCTGTTTTTATATCCTCAGACATTAAACTGAGCAGCCTCAGATTTGACAAGCTGTTTGACTGGTTAAAATTGTCTTGGTCACTGTAAAAAAAATGTTGTTGGTTTGACTTTAAAATTTTATGTTTGTTGAAACAAAAAAATAGTTCATAAAATGAAGATTTGTTTAATCAACACAAACACAATGTTATCTGAATCAGTCAAATTATCTAAGTTGATTTGACAAAATACATTTTTGACAAATCATGAAAATTATTTTTTACAGTGTGGACATCTTCAGCTCTTAAATATCGTCAACATCTCCTGAGTAATAACTTAAAAGCTCTTAAAAATATAAATTTTCCATTCGTAATTTGCTGTGCCCTCCTTGGTAAAAAAATCTCTTCTAGTGAACTGTGAAAGTGAAGCAGTTGTTCTCTAACATGAATACTTTGTAATGCACATAACATGTTGTGTAGGCTATAGGCCTAATTGTGATTACTTGTTGCTAATTGAGCTTATTAGTTCTCAAAAGATCTTTGGTAAACAGAAACACATTGTGTACAAGATTCAGCCCTTAATCCAATTCCTTCGGTTTTAAATTCATTTCCCTTCAAAAGGAGACCCATCTGCTTTCGTAATGGCGTCACTCACATTAATTATAGGCAATATTTAATCTTTCACCTACTTTATACATCATAAGTGTATGTCTGTATGGCAAGCCAATTTAACTTTTATTCATTTCCAGCTTATGAATTCTTGATATCAACAATTTAATTGCTGATATCTGTAATTGTATTTTCACTAGTGAAATTTCACCAGACTGACTTTCAAAATACATTTTTGTTATCAAGAATTGATTTTTTTACCAGTAGAAATTTTTGATATCAATTATTACATTGTTACAAGTAAAAATGTGAATTCCTGATATCAATAATTAAATTGTCACTAGTTTAAATGTCTATACTTGATATCAACAGTTCAGTTGCCACTAGTATATTTTTTTATTTTTGATATCTGAAAATGTATTTCTGATATCAATATAATTTCAGATATCTAAAATGGCTTTCTTTGTAGTAACAGTCACATTCATGATATCAGAAATTAACATTATCACTAGTGAAAATTGAATTATTGATATCAAAAATGAACATTGTTTCTAGTAGCAATTAAATTGTTGATATCAAGAATAGACATTTCAACTAGTAACAATTTAATTATTGATATCAAAAACAAAGGTTTTTACTAGTAAGAATTGCATTTCTGATTTGTGAAATTGGTATTTCAACTAGTAAGCAATTAATTGTTGATATCAACAATTGGTGACATTTCACTAGCGAAAATACAATTAGGCCTACAGATATCAGCAATTATCATTTTTAGTTCAAATTCAATTGTTTATATCAAAAATTATGATTTTAATAGTGAAAATGTAAATGTTGATATCAAGAATTAGCATTGTTGCTAATGGAAATGATATGCCTGATATCAAACATTTTCATTGTTACTAGGAGAAATCTAATTCCTGATATCAATTGGTATCATTTTAACTAGTGAAAATGTAGTTGTTGATATAAAGAATTCATGAATGATGAAAAGTCAAAATGGCTTGCCTATTGCCATTCCCATGATATAGATTGTTAATATCAAGAATTATAGATTTTACTAGTTGAAATTCAAATGCTAATATCAAGAATTATAGTTTTTACAAGTTAAACTTGAATTGTTGAAATCAAGAATGGCAATTTTTACTAGTTGAAATGTAATTCCTGATATCAAAAATTGCCATTGTTCCTAGAAGAAACATAATTCCTATCAACTATTCTTATCAACTATATAAACTATTTTTACTTGTGAAAATGTAATTGTTGATATCAATCGAATGATTAAAAGTTAAAACGGCTTGCCATAATGTGTGTGTCTTTGGTTTTTGGCACATCAGCTACTGCCTCATGAATTGTGACTTAACTTTTTTTTCCCACGACAACATATGAAATCTTCACCTATACATCATAAGAGTAATTTATTGTGTGCGTCTTTGGTTTTGCCACATTCACTGCCTTGTGAATAGTGACTAACTTTTCTTTTCCCACAACAACATTGGAACTCAATGGGGAGGGGCAGTGGAAGTTAACGTTTGATGACGTCACGTCATCAAACAGCGTAGCAATCAGAAATTCTAAGCAAACGAACCAATAGACTACAACAACACACGCATGCGACACACCAACACGAAAGTTAAACATGACAACAAAAGGCCCCGCGATAGACGGTAAACCACAATTTTATGGCACACATAACTAAAAAAACAGCAGTTCCGTTATAAAGGAAGTTCTCAGAGCAGAGGAAGTCGTGAGGTTAGATATTGGGGGTGTTTTTGTGTTTTTAATGCTGCGTAGCCTAGCTACATGTAAAGAATTGTGGCAATTATTGTTTGTGCGATAACAAGGTGTTATTTGAATCATAACATGTATTGCTCTGAAAACGCCCTGCGAACAGTGAGTTTTACACTTATTCGTTCATTTAGCCTATGAAAACGCTTTATTTTCTAAGATCAATTATTCACTTTAGAAAACTTATTTAACATGCATCAAATTCTACTTGACTAGTTTTTCGTTAAAGTAAACTGTTTATTGAATTCCTACAATTATTTTAAAGAGGTAAACGTCTTGATTGTTGTAACTGATTGACTTTGCACCTCCAAAACATTTGATTAGCTCGTCAAAGACGCCGAACACAAATAAACAATTCGATTGGTCTTGTTTGCGGTTTGGGTTAAGATAATCCAACGTGACTTTTATTTAACTCACAATGTAGCCTAGGCTATACCTATTATTAAATATGCCATTGGCTACTCATCCTTTTTAGTCTTTATTTGTTGTCTTTAAACATGTGCTTCGAGCAGCCCAAATAACAAACAAGCCATGGTGAAAAGATTAAGAATCTAATGTTTAGCTGTAGCCTACTTGAAAATAATATACGAATTAAGCTCACAACAGTATAACACAATATTTCGTTTTACTTCGTTGGCTCGGTTATTTTTCTGTTTTCTCGCGTTGAAAATCGCTATGTAAAGTTTCTTTAAATCGCTATGTCTTTGTCAGTTATCATTTGTACACGTGACTATATAAATAAATTCAATACAGCCTACACGAACTTTGAGCATCAGTTATGTGTAACTCTTGTGCAACACAACTGTCGTATCCAAGTGACTTATTATGAATGAAATGTGTGGTAAACAACACCGTTTTAACATGACAAGTGACCTCAGCCTGGCAAAAAATTCAAGTCAACGAAATTCACTATGATTCGTTACCGAAGACGTATACAGTATTTATCAGTCACTCGGGGATTTCTCCCATAATGTTGCTAAAGAAAATGTCACTGTTGTTCGCAGGAAATCTGATTACATGAATTGCCTCATCATAATTTAATGCAGTTAATGGAGCTTATGTGGTCATATAAACAACTGCAAGAAATAAATGATAATGTGTACTTTAAATGAACACTTATAACACCTATAATGTCCAATTCTCTTAGAGGCTCAGTTTTTTGGGATTGCATTATCTCAAAATGCCCACTTGGTGGAAGCAGCCACGTGCAAGTCATTGCCTTAGTGGGCATAACATATAGCCTGCTTCAAACAGCAAAATCATATAGCTGTATCGGTCTATTTGCGGTTTGAGCGTTAAACAAACTTTGTTTTTTTTGACGAATTTATATGGAGAACTGTCTATACAACAGTTTATGACTATATTAGATCTCTGAAATGAGAGCCAACCAACGTTAAAAGCTTTTTTTTCCAACGCTCGCGCTACATGTAAATCAGTCTCATTTGACATTTATTAAAGGAGCAAAATTGTGTTATTGTCTTCATATGCTCAGTACTGTATAATTTCTTCAGATTTGTTGACAAAAACATACTTTGATAAACGTGAATCGAATGATATAGCTTGGAGGAGGGAAATACAACAACTGGTGTTGAGTGTAATTGTTCACGTTGCACGCGTGCAGGGGTGTGTTTTGTACGTCACCAGCTTAGAGGACAAGCACTGTTCTGATTGGACACACCCCCACCCTCTCCATTTTGTGGAAAATCGCATATGTGCTTCAAGTTGCTGATCATTAAAACTGTTACTTTGTCGTTACAAAACGGATATCGAATATTCAATGTAAGTTGTTTCGAGAAGTTAATCACAATAGAGGAACTGATGATATGAATCAGTCAGGTACTTCAACAACAGCGCGTGCATTTAACATTCCCTTTCTTTCTTTCTTTCTTTCTTTCTTTCTTTCTTTCTTTCTTTCTTTCTTTCTTTCTTTCTTTCTTTCTTTCTTTCTTTTAAGTCAAATTCACTCAGTTTTTAAACCTGTTATCAAAACTTTATTTTCAAAAAAGCTTGCATGATTAAACTTGCAGTGGTATTTTTTATTGTGCTAATTATTTGTTTAAAATGTGCTTGTATTGTGCGTGTTAATTAGTCTACATATTTAAATAGTTAAAATTGCTTGTATATTGTGCTAAAAACTACTTTGTTGTAGTTGGAAATTACTTTTTCTATAGGCTTCAAATATGTTGTTATACTGTTAACTTGCACTGTATTTGTAAGAAAAATATGTCTTATTTGATTAAACTTTAGTGATTTCATTGTGAGATTAGATTAGAACTTAAATATTTATTGGAATAAAGTAAATTAGAAACTTTTTTGTGAGGGGTTGGATTAGGCTATATTAATACTTTCATTTTTTTAAACATTGAAATTGAATGTAAAATGAAACTGCTTGTAATATAATGTAAATAAATAGTATTTATTTATTTACACTCAGCTTTCTCAATCAAACATATTTTTATAAACCTACAAGTCTCTTTGTGGTTTGGATATACATTTGTTTACTGTTTAAGAGACATTTCTATTTTTTAAAAAAAAATGTCTTTAGATGAGCTAAAACTGGAAACATTTTTAGATTTATACATATTTTAGAAATGAAAGTGAAGACCGTTTGAAACAATTAATTCTAAATTCAAAGTGTATAGATATGCTACAAAACTGTTTTAGGAGTTGGAAACAACACCTAATCGTATTTCTTCATTGTGGCTTACTGCTTAGATTAATAAAGCTGGATTTACTGGGTTTTACAAATCCAGATTATATTGTGTTATTGCTAAGACAGCAAAGAGGGTCTCACATCATTTGAGTGGCATCATGGGAAATGAGAGAACTGCCAATCACTTATTCACTTCCTCCAAGAGGGCAGAAATTACATCACTCTTACCAAGTGTTTAGATAATCCAATATTCTTTCGAAGAAATTGTTAAAATATAAAACAAAATTTGTATTATTCCAAAAGAGAGAAACCCTAATTTTAAACTTTGAAAACTTTCATTCAGCTTTGATGCTGTTGTTATTTCTGTGCAGTCATGACTGCTTAAACTGAAATCTTCATTTTGATTACTTTTGTAACATTTTTATTCATATGTGTAAAGTATGCATGAATTTTAACTACAGTTTCAGATATTTAAAAGGGATAAAATTATCTATTTTTAAATGCTTAATTTGAAGTATAGGTTTAATCTGGCTATATTCCAAACCAAAAAAATATTTATTATCCATGTGTTATTTTTCCAAAATTTAATTAGACTATTTATTTACAATTTACAAAAGTCAGATGAATTTAAAATGATTTATGTTAAGCAACTAGCTACTTCTTCAATCAATGTATTATTACATTTAATCTATTTAATAATTGATAAAAAGTCTGAAAAGTTAATAATTATCTATTATTGTTTTCTTCCATAAGGAGAAATGCACAGGTGCAAGCATGGATAACAAAAGAGGCAAGCAAACAGTTCAGGAAAATTCAGGAAACCAGAAGTAATGAAGTCTCAAACTTCTTTCACTGTTAGACCTTCTTCTGCAAAAGTCTTTAGCTGATCATGAGTTGAACAAATATGACCTTCCTGTGATAGAAAAGATGTTTTAGAAAAACTTTGAGACTAATTTTATTCTATAATAATTTTACAATAAAATCGAAGTTAGTTACGTGCAATAATGTTGTATTTCTGTCTTCCGTTTGGTTTTAGGCTACTTTTTTCATAGTTAGTAACATTTCTTACTTTTTTCTTTCCGTAAAAAGGCTGATTACACTTCTACTGATAACGTAAATAATAATGAACTAAGTTTTCCAGCTACAGTCTTCCTTTTACATGTTTCCTTATAGGCATGTAAGCCAATCAGACAACCTATACAATATAAATATATATATTTGTATTATTATATTATACAAATATATATATTATATTGTATTATTATTATATATGTATTATTTTGTGTCTTTCTGAAATTAAGTTACACTGCTCATTTCTTTCTCCTAAAAGTAACATAAAGTTACTGAAATCAGTTCAGTATTTCTGAAATCAGAAATCAGAATAATATGTAAATGGTAAATAAACATACCGGTATCCACACTATTCTTAGTTATACTTCTTTTCAGAACTTCCTTCCCACCATGCTTTGTTTTTTCCTCAGAGCGAGACCTTAAATCATACTTTATCATACCTTAAAAACAGCTGTTATAAAAAAAACAATTATTTTGTCAAATAAACTGCATTTTGTAAAGAATATAAAGAGACAGTTTTCATTGATGCACCATTAAACTCGAAAGTCCTTGTTGTCCTGGATGAGCTCCATGCCTGTGGTCCCCCTCACCCAGTAAAGAGATGCCCTACCCCCACATCAGCCATCCTGCACCCCCTTCACAGTGTGTGGTCAGGTCACAATCTCAAATCTCACCAATTCCTTCACAGGACCACAAACTACACCCCCTTGCAACAGTTTCTCTTTACAGAATGTAACACACAGGACTATAAAAAGTAATTCATATGCAATGCAATATACGATAACTGCAGTATTGCTTATAACTACTGTTGCAATTAAAAGAATATGGCCAACACATAGATTTGACCTAATAACTTTAAAGCTAACTCAGTCTGTACAACCATAAAATGCAGCTTCTAGTTGAGTTTAGACAGAGGCCATCAAAAGAGTGACCCTTTTATTTATTAATAGTTCTACCTTGTATGTCAGATGTGTTACAACAGAGACATCAGCATGATATGCAGCTGAATGCTTAGTCCGTTTAAATTCACATTCGTTTGCTGATAGACTGAAGTAGCCTATGCACGACAAAGCCTGTGTGTTTATGAATTGTGTTGGATGTAGGATACGTATAAAAAAATAAAAGGGATAATAATCAGGAACAATTTTGCACGATGGAGTCTTTATTTACATTGGTTACAGGAAGGGTTGCGCGAGATTCATGTGTGCGCATTAGGGAATACATTAATCCAGGCAAAATAACGCTGATATATCACTAGTCATTACAGACGTGTTAAACAGTTCAAACACGCATACAAATTCGCCTTTTGTCAACTCATCGTAATCATCCAAGTTGTGCTTCCTTACGGAATGGCCACGCCATGAGTGATTCAAACATGCGCGTGTAGCTCGAGGGACAGGAGAAATGGAGTTTATGCAGAATCTGCTCCTTATTTCAATGTTGGTCAAAATACTCGTCATTATGCACCAGTTATGGACTAATTGTAGACTGCCTGCCAGACGTGAATCATTCATCATCCTTGTTGTAATGGACGGGAAGCCATTTTCTCAAAGTGAGCCGGTACTGCCGCCACGTGTACAATTTCAGAGACACGTAACCGCTTGAAATTCCCATCTGATTTGCGTTTAACTCATTTGAACGGGGTTTTGAGGTCGGATTTTTCTGACCTGAGTATATAGCTGAAAAAAAGCTCGCAATGAGACATCATATACACGGGGTGTGCAAACAATAGGCAAAGCAACAGTTGCTCGCTTCCTGTTGGTAGGCGGTGTCCTCGAGTCGACTCTAGGCCCTGCTGTCTCAACAACTCCCCCATTTTGAATCAGTTGTTGTACCTTCTTCTAATGTTTTGGTTTGACGCAACATGGAGGTGAGCACGAGAACTTACGAGATCTCAGTTGAAATGAGTCTCTCTCTCTGGTTTTGGAGCTGACCTGTTAAAGTAAAACTGGATTCTGCGTTACCCGCTCGGCCAAGTTCCCAAGAGCCGAATTAAAAAGGAAACAGTGTTTCAATAAAACCATGCATTGAATATGTTTGTTACTGCTTCGTATTTACTCCACCTCAAAAATGTTTGCCATAAACTTTGGTTGTAAAACTACTCTAATTAAATATTTTACTTCACCGCCCTGGTCGTGACCCACAGCTAACAATGTCATGTACATATTACATAAAGGCTATTGGTTTTAGTGATAGAAATAGCCTACGTGTTTCGTGATCAACTTCAGTCGCGAGACTGTAGATTAGCAAGCGAGTATTACAAAGGTTAGGCTAGAATCAAAGCTAGCCGTGCAACATCATATATAGGGGGTTTATTTGCACATAAACTCGCACAAAATATAAAATTACACTAAATGGCCCTTTGTCCTGCAAATTGTGTCTCAGTGGAATCCGAAGAATTCAGATGAATGTAGAAACAAAAGGTTGAAAGAAAAGCAGCTCTCGTGACATAAAGCTCATCAAAGCAAATCTGAAGCATGTGTGGGCTAGTGTGTATGTCTGTAAGAAATGCATGCAGAGAGGATATACGGTGCAATGTACAGAGAATGTTCCTGTCTTTCCAAGCACAGCCAGCTTGAGAGAGAGCGCGCGCACGATAGAGAGAGCGGAGGACCGGCCCCTTTCTCTAGCTACTCGGAGACCACGTGGTTTCTTCTTTGCAAACAAAAAAAATTAGTAAATTCGACTCGGTTTTTAGAGGCGGTGCCATCGCCAAGCGGTAGGATCTGTGTGACAGTGCAGGGTACAGCTTTAGGTTGAGGGGCAGCGAGAGGAAAGAATTTCTCCCGATCCCGCTTTATATATAGGCTACTCGCACCACTATTCCATCGTAACAAACATCAGCTTAATTCAAACTGTTATCATTTCTACAGCGTGCTGGGAATTCGAAGGTTGCTACAGTGAAGAATATTTACCACTCGCCTGCAGGACTTAATCAGGCTACAACGTTACTGTTAGTCGAACTTTCCCCTTTTTATTTTGGATTGTCTTGCTGTTTGATTTTTTTTTCTCTCTACACCTTTTTAATTCCAACCGGTTGACATTTGCACGATTTTATATATCTGCGGGTGTCTTGGTCCTTTTTCAAAAATAAGAACGTTTTGACGGAAAGTTTTATTTTCATTTCTATTTTTTGGGGGGAACATTACAGTCTTTCCACGATGAACAAGCTATATATTGGAAATCTCAATGAAAACGTGACCGCTGAAGACTTGGTTAAAACCTTTGAAGATTACAAGATTCCATACTCTGGACAGTTTCTCATGAAAACTGGCTATGCGTTTGTTGATTGCCCGGACGACCAATGGGCAATGAAAGCGATTGAAACATTTTCGGGTGAGTTAATTGAATTTAATGGGCCTTTCTTTAATGACTTGCTCTTGTTAACCTCCCATGAGCGTTTTGGCTGTTTATAATTCACATTCTACTAAAGATTTGGAGAATATTGTCAAAGTGAATTGATGCTTTATTTGTGTTGCCATTGAAGTCAGGGCAATGTAAAGCTATATAGTGCAAAGGTACCTGAGATAGTGAACTTTTTGAGTGCAGAGTGTTTGCAGACACTGAAAGCATTCATGCACACATCAACACCGACTTACTTTCTTTGCTCTGACCGGTTTAAAACGTGCTTTACATTTTACTCTGATAAATAACTGTAACCCACATTTAGCGTCGTTGTGGTTGTAAGCTGTAGGACGTAGTTCTTCTAAACTCAGTCTTTAGGTTTAGTCCAGCCTACCCGGCACAGCTATAGAATCAGGTCTCACCCCTCCCCCTTTTGGCTAATAGGCCAGTGGAGCTAAAATGTAACATGTTTCCTGAAGCCCCTGTTCAGTTAACAGGCACAATACTGAGGGATATATCCGACCATATAGCATTCTTGTACGCTGACTTTAACAATGCAATTTCACTGTATCTGTCCTACAGACCCCAAAATATGTATCTCCTCGCTTCTCCACATATGTAGCATGTGACGTGTGCTCTATAGCACGAAGGTCGCCATGCCGATAAGGATCCAGTTAAAACTATACCAACCACAAGAAAGTCACGGTCAAGATTAATTTATCCTCAGCTGTTCTTTTAATATACCTCCTTTTTACCTCTTAGGTCTCAACTAGACAGATACTAGGCTACACGTAGCCTATGGATTCTGTCATACACAGTTGATGCAAATAGTTTGTGTAGCCCAGAGCAGTGACCCTTGAAAGCGTCCTACGAATTCTTTCACTTAACCAGTGGCAACTAAAAAACAATAAAATTTTAGTTTAATTACTTTTTAATAACACGTAGGCCTACCATTTGCAACCTCGAACGATCATTAGGCTATTCGCAATGCAAGTAAAAAATACCGTTCTCTTCACACAGGAAAGTGTAACAGACAATAGGCTATAACGAAGCAAATGTAAAAATCTTCAAGGCACACGTTTAATCTTTAAATGCAACGTATTTTTATTGAAGTCGACATTGATTATGGGGGCCTTTTAAGGAAGCTGGAGCATGGCTTCATTTGTTAGTTGGTTAAAAATAGAAAAAATAATAATTTGTTTCCCTTTTGCAGGTAAAGTGGAACTTCACGGCAAACGAATTGAGGTCGAACATTCTGTCCCTAAAAAGCAGAGGTATTCGTTTTCTCATTCAACAATTGTTTGCACAATGTAAAAGCTGAATGCATGTCGTGGCGGTAGTAGTACAACTATGTGTACTGTCACCAGGATCTCGCTGTGTGCTTAAATTGTGGATCTGTTTGATTGAAACAGTTAAGTTGCTGGTACTTTTTGGGAGTGTATCTTTCTATATGGGAATATTCTTTGTTTCTCTTCACGTGATGGATGTTATAGCTTAGTGCTTGGGTGTTCAAGTGGCATATGCTCTTAGCGTTACACCACGTGCTGTTAGTTACTACAGCGCTATATAACACTCGTCTCATGCGTTTGGCATATGCGTTTATATTTGTGAAACGCATACAATGCTGTTCTCCGTGTCATTTCAATCACATGTTCCCTGTGTTGATTAGGCCTCGGCCTACTGCAAGGCCTAGGCCTCGGTGCTGGATTCGTTTAAACTGTTCATGCTACACAGATTTAGTTTTCTAGCCCGCTGTGGTTTAGAAGCTGCTATTACTTCGGAACACCGTCGTTGCTGTTACTTTTGTGCGGATATTTAAAGGAAATACTTCATATGGAGCGTCGCTTCAGGTCAGAGCAGGAGAAACAAAGCAATGCCTATATGTGTGTAACATAAACTGGATAGTTTTAAAGAATTGTTGCATAAACGATCATCTATCCGCATCACTGACAATGGTTACGAGTAAATCTGAATGTCAGAGCATAATTTTTGTTGTTTTAAATTAAAATTAACTTCAGAAATATATTTATTTGTGCTCTGGGAGCTTGCATGGCGCGCAGAAAACTGTTAATGTGGAACAAAAAGGTCTCCCCTCCTTCGTCCCCACCCAAATCAACTCTCCTTCTTCTCCCTGTACACCCTAAACGGATTTTTCTTAAACGTGCAAACTACACCTGGCGTAATTCGCGGGTATAGTGCGTTGAAATGTTGCATCATGTGAGGACGATCATTTGTGCTAAATAATATAAATAAATAATTAGCAGGTAATGATTAATTCGTCTTCTCATGCATGTTTGGAAAAATTGTGTGGTAGGTACAGTTTACAGGTACAGTTTGGCTGTGTTGTGAACCAGCGCTTTGTTTGTGTTCCCCATATTAACACATTTTAGCTATGAATCTGTTTACTGCTGATCGGCGTGTTGTGAGAAAACGTATGATATGCGTTGCAACAGTTACGGAAGTCCTGATATTACAATTTATGTATAAAATAGCTGTTTTTGATTTATTTTAAGTGTGTGACGCAGACACTGCATGTGTATCAATTGTATAGGCTACTGGTCAAGCGCACTTTTTAAAATTTGGGTTATTAATGATTGTGTAACGAATATATGTTTAAATGGACCTTGATGGCATAGGCTACGTTGTGATTAGTGTTGGGAAGCCAACGTTACAATGATAGTATGACACGTGGTCGCCATTAATGTGAAGAGTAGCTAACCAACGTCAGCAATTGAGAAAATGGCGCACAATGTATCCCTCTGTTGCAGACACCGTTTGAAAGCACTGGGATATTCATATGAATGGGTGTAAATACATATCCCTTACGTGTTCATTTGACAGCACCATGTTAAACAGTTTACTAATCCGTGAGATGATCCTGGATATAATTAATAGGTGATATATTTTAGACAAAAACACGTTTTGCTCTTAAACTCGCATATTTTGCCATTTACGTTTTTACATAAGGTACTTTTTTCCCCTGTGTGCGTATGCTAATTTTAGAATTCGTATAGTCTGCCTTAGTGAGACGCTGTGTGGTTCTTTTGATTTTTGAAATTCCAAGTAACCAGAACACACACACACAAAAACACAGAGTTGTGGAAAATGAATTAGAAATGTTAATTAGAGTGGAACTGTTACTCGTCGCCATCTTGATAAACCTTATTGTGGGACTGGCCTCTGAGGTGTGTGGCTTTAAAAAGCAACGCACACCCCCAAGTCAGCATATATGTTGCTTTGACCCTTTGTTTTGTATGCTTATGTGCTGGTGAAATTGCACTCTGACCAAATCATTTATTTTTCTTACACATTTGTGCATTCACATTTTCAACTGCTACAAGTTTCATTTGTTGGTTTGGAGAAGTGTGAATGCAGGATAAGTAACAAGATTTGGGGAGGGGTAGGGGGTCAGAGCAGATCCTTTCCTATTGTGCACACCCCTTGCGTTTGGTAACGTGGTCTGTCTTATGTAAGTGCTCATACGTAAAATCAGAAATGAATTTTGTTGAAGACATCTTATTGTTGCAGATAAACAAATAATGCTTGTCAAAACAACAAGGCCACCAATAGCTGGTATTGAGAGCATTTTTATCTGGTTGTTTAAAGGATGGTGTTTGTTGGTAAAACTGAAGTTAAATGTGAGTAAAAAATACAGTGTAGACCATAGAGGTTGTATTGGTGAGTAAGCCATAATGTTTTGTGCATAGAGCTGTGTGGGCGGCTCCACGTCTCACGCCTTGAGTTTCTCCCTGCTTTATGTAATGTTGCATTGGTGTGACGGGGCCATTTGCAATGGGTTGATGGGCCACTTTTGAAGTTCTTAGGCAGGAGAGATTTTTAGACAAGGGGAAGAGCCACACCTTTATGACAATACCGGGTGTTAAAAGTGTAGCAATTACCCTCCCCCTTCTTTCAAATGCAACTCTGCACGTTCCCTTCCTCTTGTTTACACCTATATATCAAGACCCAGAAAGCAGCATGGGTTTTGCTGGGAAAAAAAAAAATCTCAAAGTAACAGAACATGGATGCATATTGACAAATTTTGGCACTTGTAAATATATTGTGTACTAAACAATGCAGCAGAGAAATAGTGCATGAGTCCAGTATGGTACAATTTCATAAATAGAACTGCAACTGAAATCTGTATTAAAAAAAAAATTGAATTATTATTTTCAAAACGGCAGTCTAAAACAATGCTACACATCTGATTTTATATGTGTTTGAGTAGTAGGAAAGAAAATTATTTACTGACGCTCGTAGAGTGTGATTAAACAGGATTTTAAAGACCTGTTGAAGTATGTGTAACGTTGGTAGGGTTCTCTCTGTTGGGATGTTTTTGATGGTTTTTGATCTCATGAAGTTCCATATTATCACCGTTCAGTGAAACTCAGCTAATTTTTCTTTCAGGTGCTTAAATTTGGAGAAAGCCAGACAATAACATTTACCATGGCCCATGTTTGCTGCCACACCTACTTTGATTCAATTAGAACAAAATTATAATTCTAAAGAACCAAAAAAATGACAAGATCTGCTGTCTTGTAATTAAGGGAGGGCTGTAAATGGCCTGTTTTATGTGGTGGTTGTTGTTTTTCTTTAAAAACAAAGTATTACACTCAGTATCTAACTAATTCTTTGGCTGATTCAACTGGAGGAAAATACTACAGGCTGGTAGCAGTATATCTTCTCTTTGAAATAATAGCAGTTTTGAAAAAGCAGCTCCCAAGTAAGGATTTGTGCAAGAAGCTACGTCTCACCAGACCTTTGCAAAGTGGATTTAGCGAGAAAGGGAGGAAAAAAAAGAGAAAGCTTCGGATTTGAATCGAATCACAGCGTTTGGCCGGGTAAATAAAAGAGCGTGTTGCGATTGCATGCTCAGGCAGTCTGAAGCCACACTTGCCTGATCTGTCCTCTCTCTCCCTCACTCGTTCTCTCGCAGGCTCCCTCCCTCCTCTTCTCTCTGTCCTTTTCTCTCCATCTCCGCTTGTGATCGTAGTACTACAGAAGGCAGGGGGAGGGGTTTTTACGGAGAAGGAGGTGCGACCAATCGGGGCCCAGGAACACCTGTGTGCAGTTTCTCAGAAGCCGTTGACGGTGCTGCACGCGAGGCAACCTCGTTCTCATTCTTCCTCGCTTTCGCTCCCAGCAGCGTGCTTGCTTGCGTGCTGTTTTTTCCCTTTTATTTTCCTGGCTTGCACTTATGCTCTGTCTGTCTCTTTCTTTTGCTCTTTCCCTCTCTTTGTCCCTCTGTGTTGCATGTGCTGTCTGTCTTTAAGCTGCAGGACATGCATTTTTGATTGATTCCCACATTTGCAGGGTTGCAGATTCAGAATGTGCAGTCAAATGCTTGTCAGTTCGGTCATATGACGTCGTACTTGCAGGGCTTGCCTGAGCAGGAAGAGGGAGGAGAGGAGGAAAAAAGAGAGCAGATAAGAAGAGAAGAGGAGAAGAGGGGGTGGGGATTGAGGAGGGAATGCACAGCAGCACTTCCTTGTGGGCTTCCCTTTTTCTGCCGTTACGGAGAGCGATTCTCTCAAAACGGCTGTTGTTTTGAACAGATAAAAAAGAAAAGAGAGATGGAGAATGAGGGACAAAGGATAAAAGCTCATGGCATGTAGACATACTAAAAATGTGAAGGTTAAACGTGTGCTGTGCCTTTAAGAGCACCCCTCCCATTTTAACCCCTTCCTAATGTGTCCTCTTCTCTCCCCCTTTCCCACTTTTGAACCATCTGTGCTGTGTTATTTGAAAAGGATCGAAGTCCCTTTACCTCATCTTTGGACTATTCATTCAGTAGCGCAAGCACGCCCAATGGTTTTTAAAAAATGTAAAAATTCGATGGTTTTGTGTAATGGGGTTCAAATAGGCAATCTAAGTGAGTGTTTGTGTTGAGAGATTTCTCCCAATAAGCATTTCTTATCTGTATAAGCGCCTGTGCTGAGGAAGGATTTGGATAGAGTAAGAGCTGGTTCTTGTTCACTCAAATGTCAAGGAACCAGTAATGGAGCATAAGAACATTTTATCCTTCACTTTCCATTTGACAACATTTGTTCAGAGATGAATACATTAACCGCAGTGTCTTGCTGTCACAAGGCAGCGTGAACAGGTGGATGGGACTTGGCTTGAAGTTCAAATCATTGGTTGGCGCCATTTTGCAGCATGGCTGCCCAAGTTGCTGTGGGACGGGTTTCAGCTTCTTGCGGATTCAAATGATTTATTTTGTTTTTTACAGCATGTTTAAAATGTAAAATGTTAATTATGTTATATTTGGAACAGAATTTGAGCATTTACATATTTAAATTGTAATAATGGAATAAATTTAACTTCTGTAGGGGCAAACAAAAGAACCTTTTTTTTTGTCTTGTTTTGAATGTTCAGTTTGCATTTTTTTTTTCCCTACAGAACGGTGCAGTGTGGCGTTAGAGCAGTCTATGCATGTGGCTCTTTATTTTTGTTTTTTGGTGTGTGTGTGTGGGAGAGATGTGAGACTAGGGGTGTTTCCCAAGGGGGAAAAAAAACTTCATGGTGGTTTAGCCTTCTGAAGTATGGGCCCCCC
>JAOTRC010000001.1:21169159-21183733 GCA_027497675.1 Cyprinella lutrensis | reverse complement strand
TATAGTTTCTTTGGAATTGCCTAGAAGTAAACTGGTCACAATCATAGGAAGGGGTAAACTAGGCTTGTTGCATTTCTATGTCGCTTTTAATAATTTCTTGTGAAGTTGTCAGCTTCCAGCACTAAAACAACTTTTCTGTCATGCATGCTCCTATTAATAGCTTTACTCTTTTAGTGAACTGATCAAGCAAATAATTGTTTCTTGCACCTACAAATAATTGTGAACTAAATTAATATCCTATTAGGTTCCATTTGTTTTTGTACATTGCAACATATTGGCAAAAGAACATTTAGAAACTCTTTCTCTCACTGTTTCATTAATAATTCAAAATGATAAAAATCCCAGAAAATTTTAAAACGAGGATATGAGTCAAGTCCTACGGAATCGCATTACTTCTGTATTAATCATCACAAGAGCATTAGACCACATATTAGAACAGGGAAAATGTAGCTTATTTTCTCTTTAGTGACTATCTTCCCTCTGTCTTTGTACGTATAAATAATGTATGCGTTTACATAATGTATATAATGTATGTTTTAGAGAGCAGTGTGCCAGTAAAACTATATTAATTTGATGCTGACCTGCCATCGCTAGCTGTTCACACCTAATAAACCGAACTGTTGAAGTCAGCGTGAAATGAAAATACACCATCTATTTCTTCTCCAATTATCTGGTATACTTGAACCTTGTAGTTCCCAAAATCTCAAAATCTAATCTACATCAATGGATAGATAGATGCATAGTCCCTCCCCATCCTATTTTTTTTTCTTTTGCGATCAACCGTTACACTTGTATGTACATCACAATATGGAAGAAAAGGTCTGTTGCTGCTTCTTTAACCTCGCGACCTTAATGTTTGTATGCTTTGAAATGGAATTGGCCCTAAACTCAAAGTTTTGAGTTTAATATTATCAGTCCATCCATCGAATGGTTACTGTCTGTGCAAAATTATTAGTGAGGTCAATTTGCTTTTTTTTTTTTTTTTTTTGTTTAACGCTATTACCAGAATTGAACTATTACCAAAAAATTAACAAAAGTTGTGTAATTTTCTTCATTTTGCTGTTCACCATAAAATTTCGCCCTAGATGTGGAACCATGAAAATGGCAAAGAATCTATGGCGTGTTCACCCTTTCCCCTCTGTGAGGCCATAGTGATCAGTCAACACTGTTCTTCTCTTTTTTATGCTACTTTCTCTCTATTTCTCTCTATATCCCTCCCCCTTTCTTCCTTCACATTGCAATTCCCTTCTTAGTCCAAATCACTTAAAATGGAGCCTCTAGATCACATGACCTCATAACAGGCATGTGCTGGTATGGTCATGCTATCCTTCCTACACACACACACACACACACTCACACACACACACGCATTTTAAAAGCATAGAGAGGGGGAAGGGCTGCCAATACCCCCTTTAGACCTACATGGAGTTATACCTTCCCCTTAATACAGAAACATGCAGCGTAGAGCGTATCCTTCTCAGGTGGAGGAGAGCAGTGTGTGTGTATGTTTAGTTGACTAATATTTTCAGATAAGATGGCTGATAGTGCTTCTCATTTGGACATTGATGTGATATTCAAAGTAATATTTCAGTGGACTTTATGAAAATTGATAGATAATTTGATTGCTTGATTGATAATTTCAGTCAAACTTAGGCTGTTGTGAAATAGAGCTGACCTGGAATTGATTTCAAATTTAAAGTCTCTTGCAAAAAAACAAAACAAAAAAAATGTTTTGTGGATGCCATGCTATTTTCTCTGTACAGTTAGTTTTAAAAAATGCTCTTCTTTGTTCTCTAGATTATATGATACTGTTTAATATAGTAGTAAAGTGTTTAGGAAATGAATTGTGGTCACATGTTGAATTTGTTACTTTGTGTAGCTTATTGTTTAGACTTGTTTTCTTATGACAACTTTGTTTTGATTTCCTCACAGTATATCCTCTGTTTACTCATGAGGCCCCTGTTCTGTGGACTACTGAGCATTTTACTAATTTTAACCCTTTTGAAGAACACCCCCTTCAAAAAAAGTTTTATACAAACAGCAATTTCTATTCATGTATGAGTTTAAGTAAATAGAAGAAGGAAGAAAGGAAAGATAGTGAAAACACCTGTGAGAAGAGAAGGTTTTCAGTCGCTTAGGGGTTCACTTTCAGAGTTAGGTGAACTTAAAAGAAGCAAATGAAAAAAATGATCTCATGCTTAGCAAGAAGAGGGATTTTGAAGTGGAGAAGGATGCCAAAGTGTTAGTTGTGAAAAAACAAGTGACCAATTTATTAGACTATTATTATTTATAATAGCTACAAATTGTTGCATTTTATTTAGAGTGGTAAATCATTGTTTTGGTACCTTATATTTAGTATGGTAATTATTTCCACTCCTTCTGAAACATGTTTTATACTGTGTGTGTAAATCCTGAAAAAATAATTGTCAGAGAGAGAGTTTTTGGATTTTTAGCTTTTAAACTTCATTAATAAAATAAACTTTAAGACAGCATTTCAGAGTCATTAGTTTCTTTTTATTAAAATTGGTTTATTGGCTATTTTGTTTGGGTTTATTTCATTTAATTTTCCTTAAGTTTAATGTTCATTTTGTTTGCTTTAATTAAACAAATCTGTTGAATTAATTTACATTTAAAACAAAACTGTTGCTACATTGCAGTTGCAAAGTGCGCACTTGTATTTTAACATTTTGTTTCTAACAGTGCAACAAATGAAATGATTATGAGCAATGGAAATTGTGAATATTTTTTTTAATTTGTTAGATTAATTGTGAATTAGGACATTTTGAAAAGGCTTAGTTTAAATAAAATGGATTGTAAGATTAACAAAAGTAACCATATGAATTTGATAGTTACATATTTATTTAAAGAAACACCATGTCTGTCTTTTTTTGGTCTTATTTCTTTTAATTCATATAATTCACAGACTTTGAAAAAAATGTAAATTTGCTAAGTCTCTGTCTATAATAAATGATGCAGGGTTTGTTTGTTCAGTTTATAAAGATGAAGTGGGATTTTTTTTTGGTCTTCACACTAATATTCAGTTTTAGCCGTATAAAACAAGAAAGTCTTGTTTTATATATAATGGTGACATTTCCATAAACAATGCTGATTTTCGTTCATGTTTATAATAACCTACCAAATGTGGGATCAAGAAAAACTTCTAGAGATGTGAGGACACATGTTGATGTTTGTTTGACTTTTTACGAAATATATGACCATGTAAAACCAAAAATGGAAAAGAAAATGTAAACGATGCTTTATTCAGGTTGAAAATGAGTAGGCCTTGGGAAATGGAAATGTATGTAACCTATAAGATAATATCAGACTTTTCCATACACAGGGCATGTTCTTTCACATTTTGCAATCTTTTAGATAAGTAGACTTTTCACTCCAGTGAGTCAAATTATCTGTCTTTTCACAAGAATGTGAAATAGCTATCATATGACAGCTTGCAACTCTATAGATAGCCTACTGAGTATGAACGAATAAATTATTAAGTCTTAGTCTAGATGCAAATAATCATGTTCATTACATAATCATAACGAAATCATTTATTGTAAATTATTGCCATGCTTTTTATAGCGTGTTTTATGACCAGAACATGATGGAAACTAATCATTTGCGAATCTTTATGGTAGAGCACGGTAAATCCATAGGCTACTTTAAGAACAAGCATGTGCTCTTAAAGAGGACAGCACTGGAAGCAATGCCAATCGTGACAAAATCGTTATTAAACCGTCAGGTGCACTGCATTGTGGCACTTATAGCGTGGATGCACAGCTCGGATCTGTAAGAGACAGTTTCTGTTCCGTTACAAACACCCCATTTCCTCGTCAACGTGCAGCAGCTCTGCTCTTCTCGACCAACCCCCTCCGTTGCTACGGGGTGGGCGGTACGGTGACTGCGCGCACCGCCTCTTTCACGACGCTGTAGTACTCTCGAGTAGCCCGGTGACTTTATGAATGAAGGCAGGTCTCCCCCTCACTGCCTGCGAGAAGCTGAAGCCACCGTAAAGGCGAGTGATCCAGAAGCGCGAGCGTTTGCTTCTGCTGCACTGCAGGCAGGCAAATTCATCACAGTTCGATGTGGCGCCAATAAATTCGCTGGTCATTGCCGTTTAACGCGGAATATTGCACTTTATTGTTGCATGAACTGTAATGCAATTCATATGCACGTTGATCTCCCATTGCATTTACATAACAGCGGACACGACAACGGTACAATGTAGTTTCAAATGGGAGTATGATTTCATTAAATAAAATGGCAACATTAGCTACAGCCCTTTGTTTATTTGCAATTTGTACATGCACTTTTTGCATTTTTTGCAATTGCATGCTTACGACACACCACATTTCGCTCTGTGCTGACATGAATGGCAATCCGGCGCCTATATGTTAGGCTACCTATAGTTTTCTAGCACATTCTGTGCCTGCCCATGTGACTGAGTTTCACATTGTGGTAAATTGGGCGTTGTCAGTGGAAGATGGCTGAACGTAGATACACATGGTTGAGATATATCCAGGCCCACGTTATTCTCAGATAAAATGTCCATCTGGTTTTGTAGCGAGCTGTGATGAGAGAATCAAATTAGTCTGTAGGTTATTGCTTGACTTAAACGTCTCGTAGGCTACCTATAGCGTAATGCTTAAACCTACTACAAAAGAACTCGTCTTATGCTTTCGTTATGGTAAAGCCTACTACGTGCTTGATTCACATTTAAGTAATTTGTGTATAGCCTATTATAAAGTTAAATGTTGGTTTGTCGTGGCATCTCACTTCTTTTGTCTTTATTGAGCTAAACCATTTTTATTTTATTAATTAAAGCCGTCTGGTAAAAAAAATATAATAATAATACTTTTTGTTGAAACACGCTCTTCGAGCAAAATCCGACATATTAGGCTAATAAATCTGCATATCCATTCCGTAAAGTCGTAGGCCTATTAGCCTGTGTAAAATATTTTAAAAATTATGCTACTTTGTTTAAAAAAAATGACATTTTAACACTTTAAAATGTAAGTCACATTGTGTATAATTAAATATGACCCGTATAAATTGCTATAGATTGAGAGAACTGCTTTATTGACGTAAGAGCTGTTTTTTTAAAAGTTATTTTTCCGCCACCGCGAGTGAGTGACTGCCGGTTAACTTATACGAAACAGCATGAGACAGACACACTTTGAAAATCCATTAGCAAATGTGATTATTTGATTAAATTGGGCATGTGTATTTTCCAAAAGCAGCTCTTTTGAGGCTGAACAAGCGTGTTTCATCCTGTGTTCACTTGGCTCTCATGAAACCGCGAGCACACGAGACGAGGAGAGGGAGGAATAATTTTATACAGATTTTAGGTAAACTGTATTCAACACTGGAGTGTCAGGATAATTTGTATCCTTTACAAAATCGATTAAAGTAGCCTACAGAAGTCCTTTGCAGCCTGTTGTGATGTTTGTCAGATTATGCCTCGGTAGTTGAGCGTCATCTTTTTTTATCTACTTTTTGCGATTGTTCATTGTAAAATAACTTCAAACGAGGATCTGATTAATATAAATAATACAAATGTATTATTTGGTTAAAATGTGTTCAATTTATGTCTCTTCCTTCAGTTTTGTCAATCATGCTGTCCCATGCACACTAGCTACTCATGAGTCACAAAATGGAGGCGCTCAAACGCTTCATCCATCTTCTGCACGCCGAGTAGGACGCAGCAGAGCCAAGCGTGAACTTTGACCCAAAACTAAGGGCATATTGCCTTTGAAAACTAAACGGATCCCTGAGTTGTAACGGTCTACAGTTGTTTCTCACTTACCACCCCCAAACCAACCCCAACTTATAGGGGGAAATGCCTATAGGCTAGCCTATGGAGTTTTCAGAAAGACGCACTCTTGTGCGTATTTTCTCTTGAATAGCCGAGGCTATGCCACGCACACTTAACGTAAATAGTAGGCCTATCGTTCAAGTTGAGTGAGGATTATTTGCATCAATTAGGCTACGTGTGTTCAACTAATAAAACATTTAGACAGTGCCTTCTGTCACTGCTGCTGATGAGTTATGATTCAGGCAACGCCCCTTTTTCAACAAGTTTACATTCCAGTTCTGTGATGATTTAAAAAACTATATTTTGATTTCCAAGTTCGTCAATTTCAATGCATCACAATTTAATAAAGATTTCAATCTTTTCTTTTTTTATGTTCTGTCCCCCCACCTTTTAAAATAGCCGCTAGATACCTCAGAATATTCTGCGGCCTCTTTGAAAAGTTCAATTGTTTGCTAGTAACCTCAGTCCTTTGCCCTACCCTGCCCTATGGCTCTTTTTTTAAAGTCCCGGCCAAAGCGTTCCTCATCCACATTGGGGTCAAAGGTTGAGATGCAAGGTTGAGAACTACTTGCAGAAAAAAAACTCTTTGTCGATGAGATGAAATCTCTCTCTGTCTCTCTCTCTTGCTCTCCATTTCCATCTCACTCAAATGGCCGAGAGAGAGGATGACGGATGAGAGGGAGGGGTGTTTCACATGATAATGTGCAGGAAAGGACCTCAGGTTCTCTTCGCTTCACCCCCACCGGCTGCCGTTTCAGAGGCATTGCATTCCTCAGCTGAGCATGTCGCTCCTTGCATACTTTGACATGCTTACAAGTTTGCAGCAGAAAGCATAGTGGTTTCCCTATAGAATCTATCCTGTTAAGCTCATGCAAGTAAAATTTGGATTTACTTTCAGTGATTTAGGCTATACTTGCCTAATGATTCTGAACTTTTTATATATTTTTTATCATCTTTCAACGATTTGGTATATGGATAATATATCATTCAAATGCCTTTTTCTTATGAAGACAAGTGAAGTCTTAAATGGTGTATATCACATATTTTTTTTTAATTGCACAGGATTTAATAAAAATAGAAATTAAATCAGTCCATGCGCCGAGTAGAACATGTGGCGTAAACTACGAATATTCAATTTCATTTGAGAAGCATCTAAGCTCCTGAGTTAAGTTTACAAAGGTTTTAAACTGTTTATGTCATCACATTTAGTTCATTTCTCTCCTCCTTTGTTTTTTTTTGAACATCATTTGCACCTTATTATTACCACAGTCTGGTATATGTGGAGAATGGCAATCTTGTGAGGTTCTGTTTAAAGCAGTACATTTTAGCTGTCTCTTTCTTTTTTCCTTCTTCATTTAAACAATATTTGTACGATTCTAATTTTCTGAAATGTATACATCTAATAGCAAAACATGTCTGTCTGCTTGTAACTGTTTAGATGTATGTGTGTCAATGAAGGTTTGAACTTAACATACCTTGCAGCTTCTCAAATCTTTGTGTTTGTCCAAAAGACACTAAACAGCCACTTTTGCATGGACCGTGAAAATTGTACATACTCTATTGCATCCATGAGAGTCCAGTATTTGTTGTCTTTGATCAATTTAGCAAAATGCCAACATCCTCTCCTCTCCTGTTACATTTTAATGGTTTGAATGGCAACAGATACATTTCTATTCTTAGTAAATGTGTCACCAAATTGTGCAGTTGCAGCGTTGTCACTGTTTTCAGACTGCATCTATTTGCATTTATGTATCTCTGATAATGTGATGCATTTGTAGTTGAATATGAATACACTTTCTCCTCATATTTCCCGATTTTAAAAACAAAACTTTTAGTTGAATTTTTAATTCTTTTTGAGCAGCTATTTAATTGAGAGAAAAAATTAAAATACATTTCACACACAAAAAATATATAAATTAGTAACTTTGTCTTTTCAGTATGAGGCTCAAGTCTCAGTTTTGGTTAAAGACAGACTGTGTCCACCCCTGCTATGCTATTGGCCATCACCCATGTTCAATGGCTAGAGGCGGGGGATTTATTTTTATGGCTTTCATTGTTATACGACTGTTTTGCTGGGGCCGTCAGTAAGCAATATATCCCCCCTTTTGCTTTCTTCTTGTGGTATGTTACGGGTTGCATCAGCATGTGTTGATTGCTAAGCTTGGGGAGTGACCTTTCACCTCTCGGAGGAATAGGGCAAGGGGAAAAAAGCAGAACGGCGAGGGGGTGGGAAGGCCTATCAGGTAATGCAGAGCAGAAAGCTCCACAGGGAGGAGTGTAGAAAGAGAAACAGAGTGAGAAGAAAGCAGGAAAAAGGGGGGATGGGATGTCTGTTATTTCTGGTAAAGTTGTCTCACCATCTCTGCTACTCTCTACACCACTTTGATTTATTGCGTAACCCTTGCTGTTCCACTCAATGCCTGGAACCACCACCTCTGGTCCCCCCGGACGAGAGGGTATATCTCCAATGGCTTTCTACACAGCCTACTAACCGAACCCTGATCCTTGTCCTTAACTTTATTACGAGGATGTTTTCGTTGACTTGAGGAACCTCCATGTCCATCTAGACCTTAAGCAGCTTACAACGTCCCTCCGTGGACTGGTTGTTACGCAAAGAGCGGGAAAGGGAGGTGTGTGTAACTTAGGATCCGCCCCTTCCCTCCCATACTTACCCGCCATTTTCGGCGTTGGCTGCAGAGGCCTTGCTGTATGAAGCTTCACTGGCAGTTTACTGACTGAAGATTTGTTTTGTGTAAAACCACAGTGTCATATTGAAGAAGAAAAAAGGTTTAGCATTGTGTAATTTAAGTTATGGCTGTATATCATTTTTTACATGCAATTTCATTATCTTCAGTATAGAATTATATTTTTTGCTGTCAGGAGAATTCATGTTAGATTTTTACATGTAACTAATTTGTACTATACAATAGTTATTTAAAGTAAAATAAAATTTGCTTATTAAAATAGAAAAATTGTTTTAGCTGGAAAAAAAGTGCTGAAAAAGTAAGCTACTTTTATAGGCTATTTACACCAATTTAATTTGCCTAAAAATAACTTTTGTGTGTGTGTCACAAACTTTTTTTTTTTGCAAAACCATATCAACTTTCCCTTTGAAACACTTACCTAGTTTTTACCATATTTAAAAAAAACAATATATAGCCTACAATTCAGTGTCTGTTTTCAGACCAGCAATGTTTTAAGCCCAAATTGGAGGTTTTAATAAGTCTTTTTAGTTTTGTGTTTAATAAAGTTCGAGCAAAACTTTTTGGAAGATATGGGATGCTATTTAATGCAAGTTGATATTTTGCTACTTGAATATGCTGACAGTTTAGCTGGTGAGTTTGGTCGATTTTACTGGCCAACAAGTGTATTTTTTTACCCCTTAGATGCCTTAAAAACTTGCCTAGAAGACTGTGTGTGTGTGTCTGTGTGTGGTTGAATGAATGAATGATGGAGGAGGGGTTTAGAATGTGAGTTATTAAGTTTCTATGTGCATATTATTTCTTTCTTTCTTTTTGTCTCTTTCTTTCTGTCTCTGCTTCTGCTTATCTTCCCCCGTTTGTTTTCTATCAACTTCACCTTTGATTGGCTGAGGTGGAAATGGCTGAAAGCTCTAAGAGGGTTTTGACTTCTAAGGTTTTTTTTTTTACTTCCTGTGTGCTTGGTTTCCTGTTGGACCTCTCTTAGAGTGGGTCTGTAATTGGTTTATTAATTTCTGTTAGATCACTCCGTTTTTGTAGCCTTGAGTGCAATAATTAAATGTCAATTGTGTTCTTGCACTTTGAAATGGATACATTGACCTAAATTTATAAGTATGTGAATATTGTAAACTACAAATCAACCTCATGTTTTTGTTTCTATTAAATCTCCAAAGTTGTTAGTTTTTAAAAAAATGTAGTTCGCTGTATTTAGTTTAAACCCTTGTTGTGCATTCTACAATCTTCAATGGTTTCTTAATGTTCCCGAGCTCCTTCCTCAAACTAGTGTTCCCCTGTTTAAAAAATCCCTCTCACACAGTTGACAGAAAAAGATTCCTAGTGTTTAAAACTTTTAAGATGATTGCATGGTAAGGTTTGTAGAGCAGACACAATTCAGTTTTTTAAAAGCAAAATATCCATTGAGACTAAATGGAGTGCAATGTTTTGGGAAGCATGTTTATTATCCTCGACAACATGCATTTGTCTTCCAGATTTGTGTCTTCAAATGACAGGCCTATGCTCATCAAAAGTGGTTTGGTGGATTGTAGCGCTTTTCACATGCACCTGTGTAGTGCTTACAGTGTAGGAGTCTGCTTGCGTGTTTAATGTCAGCGAAACATTTGTTCTCTGCACTATAGGGTTGTTTGTTTTAAATGTTGAGTGTTGTGAGTGTGTTTTGTACACACTTATCGCTTGATGATTTTTATGTATAAAAATGTATAGGCTAACAAATTTTATTGTGGTATCTAAAAGCTTTGGATATACCACAGTAAAATATGTTATACATTTTGTGGATTTATCAAATAAGATAAACTAATCCTAAGGTGCATGTAAAAGAGTGTCAGCAGGCAGGTGAGTTTAGTGTGTGTGTGTTTGTGTGTGTTTGATGATATTCCCAGGATTCTGAGTGTGTTTTTGAATATAAGATAAGATGTGTCTCCATCTGATGAAGATGGCCCTGCTGATTCCTCCAAACCAACTGAGAGACAGGCCCATCATGCATCTGGATATGCTGGAGGTCTTATTAATGTTTTGTGAAGAGGGTGGTGGAGGTGAAGTTTTATATGTGTGTGGGTTTACTTGGCTCCATAAATCCATATATATATATATATATTTTAATATTATAGCTATAAATCGAACATAAATTCACTACCATTCAAACATTTGGGATTTTCAGTTTTTTAAATGTTTTAAAAGAAGTATGTTCATCAAGGTTGCATTTATTTGGGGGGAAAAAAATTTGACATCATTTTCTCCAGTTTTCAATGTCACATAAATCTTTCTAATATGCTGATTGGATACTTAAACATTTATTTATTATTATTAATATTGGAAACAGTTGTGCTGCTAAATATTTTTATGGAATCTTTTTATTCTACGGAATAATTATTTTTCAAGAGTCTGAATAGAAAGTTCCAGAGAACAGCTTTTATTTTGAATTAATATTTTCAAATAATGCATCTTTGGTGAATAAAAGTATTACTGATCCCAAACTCTAGAATAGAAGCGTATGGTATGGCCTCATTTAGAATGTGAAGTAAATGTGTTTTTGTGGTATGGAGGAACTGAATGTGCTTAACTGTGTCAAGACGTATAGTTCTTTCCCCTTTATGTTTTTCTTTTTTCATGTGCTACCGTGTGTGTGTGTGGAACGGAAAGAGTTTTGCTAGATGCTCCAGCTAGTATGATTTTAAGATCTCTTTACTAAAAGACCAAACAATGGTTTTTTTTAAATGATTATAATAATATATGATTATTGTTTAAACTTCTGCTATAGTCTCTGGTGAATCTTGACTCAAGAAAAGCCACAAACTCACCTTACCTTAATTGTCCAAATGAGTCTAATTAGGGAAATGCTTCAAAAAAGGCTGCACACTAACAATGAAGGGAAACCAACTGCAAGATTAAACACTGCTTTAATGAAAATGTAGCATATACGTTTTGGTTACATGTGACCTCTCTCAGTGCTTAGTTGAGAAAGGTCACGTGACTGAAATTTTTGCCACTTTTTCTTTCCCCCCCATTCGATTAGGATCTTATCTCAAGCCATAGACATGTCTATACTTTTTGTAAACTTCATATTTGCACTGCTGACGCTCTCCTATAGGACAAACATACCAACCCTTACACACACACAAACACACACTCCCCCTAATGCTAATCGTTTGCATACTGGGCCCTCACCTTTGACCCTTGTAGGGGGTGAATCTCTCTTTTTTTTTTCTTCCATTCTTTTCTATCCTTGTTCTTTTCTCTTCTTCTTATTGGTCTTTTTATTTTGATCGTCTTTGTAGTGCTGTGTGATTTTGAAATTTCTGTTTCAATGCGTGTTGAGATTCCTGTTTTAACTTAAGCCAAATCTAAACATAGCTTTTATTTGCCATGCCATAAAATACAGAAAAACCCCATGCAACTCTTTCTGGAGAATTTGAGCATGTTAACAGATTTGTGGTTAGTGTCCCATCATCCACCACTCCATGGCTGGCCGTGAGGCCTGAAGCACTACAGGTCAATTCAGAAATGTTTTGGTCTCTAAACAATGGAAAAGAGATTGAAAGGGGTGTCAGTCCTCTTCGCCTCTTTCATGTGGCCGTGATTTCCATTCCGTTGACCATTCGGATTGATCAGATTGGTCAGAGACTTGGTGGGATGTGACATGATGGGTTTAAATGGATTCAAAGGTGTCAAACAAGAAGGATGTTTTTCAGCAGTGGGGGTGGGGATGAAAAAGTCTGTTGCGGGTATGTGGTGAGTGTGGGTGGGATGCGGAAGCATCGGCTTGGGGGATGGGTTCGGGAACGAGGTGATTGATCAGTGGGAGAGCGAACAGATTGGTGGTGTTTGTGTGGCCTTTGCCTTTTGTTAACATTTTTTGTATCTTTAGGTGCTTTTCTGCTCTTAATTTACTTGAAACACACTGGAAGGCATGTTGCTTTCATCTTGAACTGTGAATGATATTGGAAGACAACAAAAGAAAGTACATTCTCTTATATCTTAAACAAATGCTCCAAGGGATGGCCTTTTATTTATTTATTTATTTATTAACAAATTGGAAAATACCCAATTTAATTTGGTTTCGTGTGGCCTCGCCACGCTCACATTGCTGGTCTGTGTGGCGTGAAACACCCTCGCAGGATTCTTTTCCCCCTGATTGGCTGTTTTGCCCGCCATTTGCATGAAGGGAGGTAGAAAGTGAGCAAACGGCGCCATTTTCTTTGCTTGTCAACCAGTGGGCGTCAACCTTGCAGAGTTCAGAGGTCTTTAGGGTTTCTAGTCTCAGTCACCAGAACAGAGTTTCAGGCCCCTCCCAAATAACCCCTGACACTCATTTCCCTCCTTCATCCTAAACGCATACATTGCATCAGAAGGTTGCTGCTATGCCCCCTAGAGGTTCCAGAGTGCTCCGGTATGTGTAGGTTAACTGGATAACAGTCTCCTCTTAATTGTGGCGTTGTTATGGTGGAGCAGTGCCGTGCTGCAGTTCTCAATTGGACTTTATTGTTGATGACTTTTTTTCCTTTATTTATCCCTCTTTTTATTCATTGCATTGCTTTAGTTACTTGCTCTTCTTTTTCTCTCTCTCTCTTTCTCGACCAATGATTTTGGAAGCTTCCGGGGCAGCTGGCATTGAACTACATCAGTGTCTAGTTTCAATACACATTCAGTCTGTGCTCTCTCTCTTTTCTCTGCTCATCCAGCTTCATTTCCACAAACGGCGAGCAGGACAGATGCCTCCCAAGCATCTTTTATGTTTAATCAACCCAACTATAAATAATAAGAGATTCCCATTCTTTCATTGACCTTACATGTTCTGTCCTTGCTTTTGAGATGATGCTAATGTTTTAAACGAGAATTGTCCTTTTCTTCGATTGATGCATCTAAAGTTAATCAAATGAAAACTCATTTAAAAGCACAAAATTTGCAATGTTAAAAAAGTAGCCTACTTGATTTATATCTGCTCACTCTTATGGCATGTGAAAGAATAAAAGTGTTAATGTCAGAGCTAAAATTAAGTATCCTTTATGATGGAAGTTACTGTTCAGATGGATTTATCCCTGTTCTGACTTTGACTTTCACCTTTCCATGCTTTCTCTTGCCACATCATTTAGATGTAGACAAGACCGGGACCTTTCTGAACGGTGGTCGCCAGCGTAAATCAGAATTTGGATGACGTTGAATCACCAGATGTCATTAGTGTAATTAGTTTTAATGTGATTGTGGGTGTGAGCAGTTTTTGTTGGAAATGTCTGAGGCTGTGACCGCTCCTGACAATTTGTATTGGATATATTGATGGCACTTGTTTCATCAAGCAAAGTTTGTGAGGGGGAACCTTTTCTAAACCTCGTTTTCTCTTCATTTCTTTCTCTGCAGGACCAGAAAACTCCAGATCAGAAACATTCCACCACACCTACAGTGGGAGGTGAGTCTGGGTGTGTCCATGTCTGTTCTGACCGTAAGACCGTCTCAGTTTTTCTTAATCGACACAATGATGCTCTTCACCCAAATTTAGCCAGAGTGGTTCTTAAGGATGTTTTTCCAGACATGGATTAATCCTAATCCTAGAAAAAAAATGTGTGCTTTTCTCCGTTCATAGTTTCACACAGTAGCTTAAGTTTGACCATGTACAGCAAGGTAAATGTATGCCGGTAGTCTTTTTTGCAACACTCACGTCACCAAACATATATTTCAACATTGTATTTTACATTGGTCAGAAAAACATAATCTCACCACAAACCAATTATGCCGTTTTGTGCTGGTTGGAATGCTTGAACAAATCAATGCCAACTGGGTTGTAAAATGTGAGAGAATTTCGTTTTAAATGATGAAATTAGTCCTGTTATCAATATCATACACAAAACACATGACTGTTAATTTAGTCTGAGACTACTTGTAATCTTAGGTTTTTACTGAGTTACCAAAAAGTCTTCATAGTTTTTGGAAAATTAAGCTACAAAACGCTTACTTAAAGGAGTATTTCACTTTTAAAAAAACTTTTGCTGATAATTTACTCACCCCATGTCATCCAAGATGTCCATGTCATTCTTTCTTCAGTCGAAAAGA
>JAOTRC010000001.1:21118974-21145416 GCA_027497675.1 Cyprinella lutrensis | reverse complement strand
AGTAAAGGCAGAGATAGCAGCGTTACCTAGCTACTTCCTATGACAAGACCCCTGTTCCAAGATGGTGGCGGTTTTGACGCATGCTTAGAACCCCAAGGTGAAGTCTAGTGTATATGTTTATGTACATGACTGTGTATGTAAAATACCACAATATTGCTAAAGCAATAGACATATAGATAAATTAAAAAAAATTCCATATTATATATAAATATATCGCAATAAATAATAAAAAAAGTACAGAGTAGTTTAAAGGATAAAGAGGGTTCAGCCCTTGTCGCTTCATATGATGACATGAAGAGATAGACTTCGCTGCCAGATGAATCTCTCTCCCTCTCTCTCTCTCTCTCTCTCTCTCTCTCTCTCTCTCTCTCTCTCTCTCTCTCTCTACAAACATTCTGCATAATATGCTGGGTATGATTAATGGCATAAGATTTTATCATCTCATACATCTTTTTTAAGTGTAACCATAACCAGATATTTTCGTTAAACTCTTTCACTTTCAAATGTTTTTTAATAGCTTTAAATTTGGAATTAACATGAATGTGCTTTCTATTACAATACAATAACATCAAACTATAGCAATGCTCTCCCACTTATTTTGCTATTATAAATGCACTTATTTCCATCGTTGGTATAAGTAGCGGTGGGTGGCAATACACAAGAAATGTTCATAATAACGTTTCTTTAGTTGTTTGGCAATCCTGCAGCCTGAACGCCTGTAGTGAAACCACCCTTACACAACACCCGTACTCAGCATTACTACTTTACTGCAATGAAAGTGGAAACGCTTCTTGCATGAAGAATCATTTTCATTTGTTTCATCAGGTTTGCGATTGATTGGTGTCCTGCTGAAAAGCTTCTGATCTTTCTCAAGACTGCGACCACCGTATGTCACCTGAGGGTTGAGGAGGGTTACCCATCACACGGTCGAGCTACTCTCCTGTCTGTGAGAAAAGACGGCAATCTGTTTGATATCACCAATCTACAGGTAAGGAAGAGTGAAAAGGTTTGCTTTCAATTTGCTGATCTATGTTTTATGTCCACTTTATAAATATTGTGCCATGTTTAAATTTTATTTCATTAAATTTAATGACCACCATCTAGTATAACATAGATAGATGGATGGATGGACGGACAGATAGACAGATAGATAGATAGATAGATAGATAGATATATAGATAGATGTGTAGAATTCTTTTGAAAGTATTATTTTATTATAGTTTTATTGTGAACAATTGTATCATCCTGACATGTTTTACTTCATGCTCCCCCAAACAATATCAAAATAGACTTTAATATATAATTTGCTCATCATAGTAGAGATTCATTGAAGTCATTTCATTATATTATAGAGGTCAAGATGTTTTGTGCTCAGATCCTTGCAAAATGTTTTTTCCTAATTAATTTCAGTTCAGTTTATTCATTAATAAATGACTCTTTCAGCCCTCAGAGAAACATCCAGTCCTGACAGAGTGGCTTGAGTTTCTCTCCTCCAATCCGAACATCTGATGTGAACGTCAAAATGGACTCCTGCCCTGACTCAGAAAGGAAGATCTCCATCACGTATGTCATGTTCTGAGTCAGAGTCTACTCTGCATTTTGCAGTTCTAGTTTCATTGTTGATATATAAATGAATATTTGTATTGTGTCTGTGTACGTATTGTGAGTTATACAGTGCTTTCAGTCTTTACCTAACCAATGCAGACTGTCTTTATAATTATTTTGCATAAAATTGCTCTTCGCCCGTAGAAAAGGATTGAGGATTTAAATTTGAGGCTCATTACATGTTTTCATGTAGATATGAGCTCTGCATTATTCTGTCAGTAATTACAGGAGGTCACATGTTTGTGTAAATAAAATGAATCTAAAATGTATTAAATGCCATTTTGCGCGTCTACTCTTGTTTTTAACACTAGAGGGCAGCACTATGTAAGCGCCACATGCACATTCCGTATGCTGTTGTCTGACATAACAGGTTAGGTAACAAGTTTGACTTCTTAATCTTGGTCTTCTGTTGCTTGGACATTTAATCCTCCCTTTATTTAGTTCTTTACTACACAGTTGTATGAATCATTTTTTCATTTTTAAAGTGTCGTATATTTCCAATTCACACATGTAAATCACGTTGGCCTCTAGCCACCCCCAAGCTTGTTAAGAAAAGAGATCAAATTCAGTCTTTTTTTTTTTTTTTCACGTGGTTATTCTGATATACTCTACTTGGCACTTAGAGCATGACTCCACTTTCTGTTCCAGTTATCCGCCCTCTGGTGCTACACAACAGGAGCTGCTCTTATTGGCCAAATAAGATGTGAGGTTTGTTCTGGATTTGGCCAATAGGGAGCTGTGAAACTGATTATGAGGGCACAATGACCCAGTTCTGGATCCATGTGTGCGGACAGCACTCCACATATTCTCTGCTCATTCTGCTGTCTGTAATGAGATAGGGCCTGAACTCTGTGCTGTGCTTTGACAATTGTCTTTGTGGATCAGACTCCATGTCTAACAGGGAAAACTAAGACGGGTTATGGCAAATAATGACAAAGATCTTGTCAGTGGTGTTTGCTTGCCTAGCTAGGTGAACCATATTTTCCCCTCATTTGAACCATTTCATCATATGTTAAAAAAAGTATATGCTGTTAACTTAATTCACTGTATTTTATATTGACTATAAATGAGGTAGGTATTATATTTTTCCCACTTGTTTATCATTTTCTAATTGTGCTAATTTACTATAATTAAATGTTTTAATAGTATAATAACCATTTGCAAGAACTTTTAGATGCTTTAGCTATTTCGATTTCATTGTCTGTTAGGGTTGCAGTATTAAATGTCCATTCATTTTTGTAAATTTTCAATGTTATTCCGTTATTTAATTGCTATTTGAATGCAAGTCTCATATGTTCACTAAGGAGGAATGTATTTAATCAACTACAGTAAAGACTGTAATATTGTGAAATATTGTTTTAAAATATATTTTTTATTTTTTTTATTTTTTTAATTAATTTATTCCTGTGATGTCAAATCTGAATTTTGAGCATCATTAGTCCAGCCTTCAGTCTCACATGATCCTTCGGAAATAATTTGGTGTTCAAACTAATATTATTATAATTAATGTTGAAAACATTGATAGTTGTGCTGCTTAATATAAAACCAGGATTCTTTGAATGGGAAGTTCAAAAGAACAGATTTATTCTATTTATTATATTCAGTGTTCTATATTCTATTTATAGTTCAGTGTTGCTTAATTGAATATATCTTTGCTGAATAAATGTATTAATTTATTTTTAAAAAGCCCTACTAACCTCAAACTTTTGAACAGCATATTGTACTAATTGAATTACCTATTGTCAGATAACTCTACTGTCCTATTTAATTGCAGCACTTACGGTAATTAAAGAATTGGCATAATGTCCTGTCTTTTATATTTGTTCACACATCAGTTCTCACTAGTGGACACTGTCTTTAAGTTTACTGTTGAGGACAGAAATGATCTCTTGACACTGAAAAGCAACTTATAAAGTAGTACACTATCTATAATACTTTATATCATTTATAAATTCTGTATATGAAGAGTTCAGATGCAAAAGCCTCTAAGAGCCATTTGAAATTTTCTTCTTAAATGATAATTTTTATCAAGCTTATATATTCAAGTTCAGTAATTTCACAAATTACTGAATTTAAATATACAAGCTTGATAAAAATGATCATTCCAGAAGAAAATTTCAAATGGCACTTAAGAGGCTTTTGCATCTGAACTCTTCATATATAATTTTTGATATATCATTTCATTACTTTTTATGCATTTTTTATTATTTTACAATAAACATGTACAGTACACAGGTAAACCAAAATTTATTCAACACATTCGATTTTTCTTCTTGAAAAAAAGACATCACGCAGCACTCTTGTTTCATAAAATGGCTTTATGAAGTAAAAGACAACTGAAATACATGTCGGAAGTTCTATAATATGCATATACTCTACTTCTATGTCTGTACTCATATTTATATATCATCTCCGTTGAGCATGTGAACTTTACAAAAAAATATATATTATACATTTGAAAACATTTAAAGTATGTATATCATATTTACAAATATTTTTAGCGTCACAGGGATGTGAATATGCATGAAGGTTCATACCACGTATAGCTTGTCATTTGCATCATTGCTAAAATGATTCAATCACTGAGTGTGGGTGTTGCGGGAACCCAGGCCTGGATATGAGGAGACGCTCTGATCTGCTGCCTTTGTCTCCTCTCTGGAAGTGGCCTGGAGATCCTTCTGGCCTGGCTGTGAAGCCTTGCAAGAAACATTTTGCACTTGTTCCCTATGCAGATGCAGTCTGAATGTGAGTGTTTTTTTCTGCTTTATTATTACCACCCATTTCGAGTAAGCAATGACATGTGGCTCAAAGACCCTTTTAACTGCCCTAAATACGGTTAGCTAGCCATAAAGGCTACTGACCGACCTTTAGACACCAAAGTATCCCTTCAAATGTGTCATCAAGTGCTTTTAAGTGCCAAATGCATTGGTTTGTTTTCTGTTTTGTTCTCTTGGAACGGGTTCTAATGTTTGTACCCTTTTTTTGCCTTGCAGTCAAGCAGCGGCGACCCACTTTTACTCATGGCAGTGGTTTGCAACCTCAGACATCAATGCGGAAAGAGAGCAGTTTCTCCGAGTGCATGTTGTTCAGCGTGCGCAGGTCAGGAAGTTTGAGCAGCAGCTTAGTGAATCGGGAGGAGTCGCAAGGGGTGCTCTTGTTGACGAGGGTTCGGAGAGCCCGAATTAGACTTTCCTGAAGCATCTCCACTGAATTCACATTTTCAGTCCCAGAACGGTCTGTTCAAAAGAAACAAACAATGAGAGACCAAATTAATTAGTAGATCAAACTAATGTACTTTCTATACGATATATGTAGTGTCAAGCCATTAAAGGGATGGTTCACTCAAATTCAAATTGTCATCGTTTATGCATTTCTTTCTTCTTTGGAAGATATTTGGGCACCATTGACTAATTGTATAAACAATATTTTTAAAAATATTTTTTCTTTTTTTCCTCAGAAGAAAGCAAGTCATGTATTGCAAGTTTAACCAAATCTTTATAAAGATAAATTATCATATGTAGTGATATCTCTTCACAGCTTGATTCCCATGGATTAGTTTTATAACACCTTCATGACCGTTATGGATCTTCTACCTGGTCTCAGGATCCTCTTAGGTTTCATCAAAAACGACCCTAATTTTCCATTATAAGATTGAGCGAGAAGTCTTATTTGTTTGAAACACTGTAAGGTTGGGTAAATGATGACAGAATTTTCATTGAGTGAACTATCCCTTTAATACTAATATGCAACCTACCTGCAGAAACCAGCACCACTGCAGTGAAGAGTCCCAGTTCTTCTGCTGAGAGCTCTAATGAGTTGAGTTTCTCACTGAAGTCAAACATGGTTCCCAGCAAATCACCCATGCCCATGCCTTTCAGAGCCTCCAATCTGTAGGTGGCGCCTGAGATGAACGTAACGGTCTTCTCTTTTACGTTGAACAGCGAGGAGAAGCGTACCATGAGGACCTGAAGGAGAGATTCAAAAATAAAGCATACTTAGTAAAACCGAATTTGGCATTGCTGCCTTTTTTTATATTTGACAAAAGTCTCGTTGACTTACCTCAAATGTTCCGGCCTTCAACAAAGTGACCTGGTCGTTTTGGGATAGAGAGCTAAACCCTGGGATGTGTTTGGCAAACTCCACCACCTCTCGCACCGCTGGGGTGAAGCTAAGAGAGAACTCTTCCCAAATTTCCTGGGGTGTTTTGTTAGGGTCCGAGGAAGGGTGCATGTTCATTGGACAAGCCTGGAAAAAAGAAATCCGTTCAAAATCAAAAGTCCAAGACTTCTTTACTTGGTTCTCGGAGCATATCGTTAGAATACCAAAGGTCTTACCAGCAGAATCTCCTTGCGTTTTTTCCACGGACAGTTCTGACCCTGTGAGCTGCTGTTTAACTCTTGACTGTGGCTTACGCCGTAGAGGTTACTGTTTGGAGATCGCTGGCCGTTGTTATTGTGCTGCTGATGTTGTCCAGGTGCTTGGGAGGCTTGAAAATGGTGGCCGTTTTCTGATGGCACCTCGAAGTTGTTGCAATGATGCGCGACATTATTGTCATGGTGGTAGATGGTGTTGTGGCCATTGAGGTGGTATCCAGCCATGCAGCGGTTGTTGCTTCGGTTGTCCAGCTCGCCGTTGTGAGGCAGCAGCGCTGAACCTAACTTATCATGAGCGTAGACAAAGGTCTCGCGGTGTGCCCGGGTAATGGCGGCGATGGTTTTGTCTACACCTGGGCTGGAGCACAGTGGTGGAGAAGAGGCAGGAGGTGGGGAGCTCTGAGCCGGTTGCACCGTTGGGGATGTTGGGGCCGGGGGGAATGAGGTTGGTTCTACGGCCACTGCGGGGGGCTGGGGTTGCGGCACCACTGTAAGGCCTGGGCAAGGAGATGAGGAAGTGGTGGATGGGGACGAAGAAGAGCAGGGGGTGTTTGATGTGATGCTCGCCAGCTGGAATTCATTCTGAAGCTGGTTGTTCACCATGTTGTTCATGGCGTTCTGCATCTCGGCTAGCATACGCTGCTTCTCGCGTTTTGGGATGCGTCCAAAACGAACAGCTGGGGGTTAAAAAAAGTACAGAAAATGTCATATTGATGTGTGTATGCCAATGTTCTAGGAAAGGGGATCTAGGGATGTTCAAGGGATGTAGTTTTGGTACTATATCTGATATTGGGTGATATTTTTGATTTTTTTTAATTTATCCATATCTGCTGAAATTGGAAATGCTCATTTCCACAAACAGTCAGAATTAGTATCAATGCATCCCTAAACTTTTATGTTACTGTTTCTCTGTGTTTCTCCAAGCTTGGTTGTCTTGATACTCACCATCTCGGGACATTCCCACGGACAGACACTTTTTGAAACGGCACTGCTGGCACCGGTTCCGGTTGATCCTCATAATGGTACAAGTTTCATTCTTCAGGCACTTTTTGTACTGGATGTTCTGCTGGATGCTGCGTCGAAAGAATCCCTGTGCAACATGTAGATAATGTTAATTTTTTGTTTGAACAATAGCTTTAATTCAAAATGCTTTTTCTTATATACATGCTATGTCCTTACCTTGCAGCCCTCACAGGCATGGACCCCATAGTGAAAACCAGAAGCCACATCGCCACACACTTTGCACAGCAACACCATTCCATTCAGCTCTGGAAGGAAAGTCAGATGTTAGAGTCGTTCTCCTGGATACCATCCTGTCCATCGATCAGGTAAAGCATGGTTCTTATCACTTACTAGTAAGGGTGGCAACTGATTTGTTGGGTGAATTGCGTGCACTTCCAACATCATCACGGCCTCTAGGGGATCCACTAGAGCATGATGAGCCTCCCTCCTCTCCTGATCCAGAACTCGAGCTGCTGCTGCTGCTGCTGGTGTACATCCGTGAGGAATCATGGGATCCATTAGGGGAGGGTGGGAATGAAGAACCAAAGCAGGGTTGCGTAAAGGACTGCAGGCTGCTATTGGAATTCTCACTGTACATGGACACGGGGCTGGTGCGGTTGGGAGAGCCTCCGCACGATCCGATGTATGATATCACCCCACCTAGCAATGAAAAAGAAAAGCAGCCTTACTAGATTGCTCCCAAACAAAAAGTGAGGGAGGCCCACCTAGAGGGAGTTGAAAATGTCGTCAGGTATTTTTTTCCTCCTCCCTTAAACAGTCTTGTGGGCACGTCCTCATAAAATTGTTCCCATAAATACCTCTCTCATGGATTACATGTGGTTTCACTGAAACAGATGGTGCTAAGGAAGCTGAGAGAATCTGTCCTGGTAGAAAATAGGGATACTTTCTAGGAATTGTTATTGTAAACTGGGTGGGGACATTGAAAAATTCCAGTGACCACTCCCTTTTTTCCTGAGCTTGTGTCTCAGAGGGCCTTTTTTTGTGGGTTATAGTTTCACTGGCAGCGATAAACCATGTGAGCCAGCCACATTTGACTCATGACATTTCTGTGTATCAAATGCACAACTCTGCATGATGTGTTGGTAGCACATGCCCAGACACGTGCATTAATAAATAACATTTACAACTCTGTTTTTGTTAGACTTATATCCTGTTTATTAGTTTGCATCATCAGCACAAATCAGATAAGATTAGTCAAATTTGCTCTTAAGGAACTGTGTAGTGTGTTAGAGTTTACAACTTGGCGTTTACTCTAGCGTGTATACTATTCCCAAGAGTCCAATACTTTCCTGCTGCCTATCCTAACCTTTGGTCCGCTGAAGTTAAACTTAGTGTCCATCGCTCATGTTTTGCTGTTTCCTCCTGCACACCAAATCTCTGTGCTTGATGTTGGAAGACACATCATGAATGTCAAGATTGGTTGGGATCATTTTCACAGATGAATTGGCACCTCTGACTCAGAGTGCTGAACTCTTGCATTAATTTTAGATCAACATTTATTTCCAGAAAGAGGTGCATCAATTTTTGGTCAAGGTCTTGTATTGACAATGCAAGAGTTAAGCACTCAGTAGAGTGCTCTTATTTCAGTGTTAAGCAGTGGATATCAAAGTGTTTTCCATGTTTAATCTTTACAGCATTTTAAATGCCAAAGGCAAACCAATTAGAAGTTACATAACTAGTGTGCACTAGCACAAAAGGTCAAGAAGTCACTGTGTCAGGTGGAGCAGCAACATGGTCACAAATTAAATTAAATTAGATCCACTAGACTGGTTTAGACTTTAAGTGAGTTCGTTGTGGATTTTTCTGTTATAGTTACAAGGCAGCAGTGGTCTTGGATCTTCACCCTGCTTATGTTCAAAAACGTGCTTCCTCTGCCTCCTACTGTTTAATCTAAACACTTAAGACTTTCCTAAACGTTCTGTCAAAGGAAATACTTGTGTAAGCACGACAGGGGCGCGTGTGAGCTGTTCAGGCGGTTCATTGCGGGAGCACGCCTCCCCTCCACGTGCGCCATACAAGGACAGCCCTTCAACGAGACTCCGTTCATTAGGCACGCCCCTCAAAACACACCCGCGCCGCTTTTTTAAACATACAATGAGCAAGCTGTTTTTGCTCTACATTAACATTAATTCATTATATTTGTCTCTTGAGCTCAAAATTGGGCACAGCAGTGAATTTACGCCAGGTAAAGGGCAAGTACGCTTCGAACTTCAATTTCCCCCACTTACCCCTTCCAACACAGTGATTAATTTTTATAAATGGTTGTTATTTGTGGTATCTGAATATTTTTACTGGTTTACTGGGGAGTGATACGAGAAAAATAACGCAAGCACCGATGTAGATAAAAAGTGTTGCTATGGGCAACAGACATTATCAATGGATATTTGACTTCTGAATGAACGACTGACCATGTCACTATCGAGCATTTAAGAAATTGCAGTTTTCGATGTATTCAATTAATCTGGACTAGAGATGAAACTTAATTGTCATAGCGCATAATATAAACAATTTCCTCTTTGTTGTATCATAAACAAAATTAGCCATACTATTGTTCATATTCCAAGATAAATCTAATATTATGTTTAAACACTGTGCTAATAAAAAGGAAACAGGGGTTATTTTGTGACATATTCATATCAGAGGAAAGAGGACAAAACTGTTACGTTAAACTGGATCAGTTTCATGTCCTTTTTGAAGTGAACACGTTGTTAACGTGATGCCCACCCCCGCGTCTCACTCCTCGGGCCAATCGCAGCGCGCACATGGCTCACACTGCAGCGTCACACACGGGTTCGCGCTGGGAGGACAGACACGCATCGCAAGGCGGAATTATGTAATGAGCGTCAAAGCTTACCAATAGTAGGCGGAGAGAGAAGAATGAAAACAAAAAGCACATGGCTATGCTCGGCGGTCCATGTGAATCGAGAGAGGATATTCGACTCTCGCCTGCATCACAGGGATGTCCGTACACCTGACTTTTCAGTTATGACCTAGTTCCCCGAATTTCACGAGAACACACTGTCTTAACCCGTGATGTCCTTGCCTGCGTCTGGCATTTGCATTCTATCTATATCGCGAACTTTTCTCACGTTAGAAATTACGAATACCTAGCCTACTGTTAGTCGTTTCACACATTAAGGCACTTTTATCAAGGAATAATCAAATAGCTACACATTTGAAATATTTGTTATTTCATTAAACATCTTCGTGATTATTTGTTTCAGAAGCATACAATATAAAAAGATAATTCGGAGAGCCATGATTCGTCGATTTACTGTCAAATCCGGCATTATACCCTAGCCTATTTATATAGCTATCCTATTTATATAGGCTAGCTGTGACGTTTCACCGCACCAAGCAATAATTATAGCCTATATTTAGTTTGTGGACCGCTTGCCCAACAGTCATAATGCAACACATTTATGAACATGCAAGTTGATAATGATAAAGCAGAGAGTTTAAACAAATCGCTGAACCAGCCTGATTCTTAAAGCATCCAGAGACTCTTACCTGTGTTGTTTGTGTCTACTGCAGTCGTCATGTTGAGGTCCAGTAAAGTCATGCAAGTGTTTGACAATTTCCACTGCAACACCCTGAGTGGAGATGCACTCTCTTTAGATGCACTTCTGTTTTTCTTTACGATAAAGTCATAACTGCCAATAATGGTTCTCCTTAAATCGCATGAAATAGGTGCGCGTCTGCTATATGCTCATGAAATGTATTCAAGGCTGCGCAAAGACGTCAGTGAAATGTGGATCATTCAATGAAAATGTATCACAAGCCAGTGCGCCTGTCCTGTCACTCGTACAATCTGTGTCGCTCTGAACCGTTCCGTCAAGTCTGCCCGGTTTTGCTTAGACTGCTTCGTTAAGGAGCATCCTTGGATGAGACGAGCGCAGGCGCACCCACTTCACCGCCGCTGCACGAGGCTCGAAATGTGTACATGTGACCTCAGCGAAAACCTCGTGGCCCAGTGACACACTTTCTCCAGAACACATTTCTGTACGAATTTTAAAACTCCCCACGCACGTGCTGCCTCAAGTTAAAGAGTTTGAAATCGACTGATGTCAAGAGGAATTGTTTGTATTAGCTACTGTGACTGATTGCGTTTTACGCGTAAAAGTGTTTTTTGGTAAGGAGAAGTTTTCAGTTCAAGGGATATGGACTTCTTGGGAAGTTTTTTTTTTTTTAACGTTTCAGTCTCTTAGTGAAAAAAATCTTTGCTCCCACTACTCAAACAATGCAATATTTCATGACAAAACGTCAGTGTTGGATGGAATACAAATATTATTACTCCAGTAAGAGTATACTTATAAGTTTTAAAAGTAGGCTACTAATCGATTAACAATGTTTATAATTTATTTAGCCGGCAGTCAACAACACTAAGAAATATTAGTGCAAACATTTAATTTGGGTTGATCTGCAAATAGGTAAACTTTCTATTTAAACTTAGTAGACATTAAGACAATGTCAAATGAATAGTTCAGTGTGAATTGTGAGCCAACCAGAAAAGAATCAAGGAATTCACTTGCTTCTCAAAGGGGCTTGTGATTCCGTCATTTCGAAAAATCGAGGATGTAATGCAGTGCAGTCAATAGTATGACATGCTGGAATGAAGTAAAAAGAAAGTTTCCTAAAGTAATACTCTGACAAAGTAGCTACTCAACATTTCTAACTTTTTTAAAGGTCTCATGTTATCTTAATATTTGGCATAAGAAAATTCCTCTGTGTTTATGTAAACAATTATTTTGAGTTATAAGTAGCTTATATTGATTGTTGAAAAGTATTTTGATTGCTATATTCCATATAAGCAAAGACTAGAGTGAACAAAGAAACAGTATATCCGGGACATCACTGTAAATTACAGAAGTAGAAAGTGGAAAAATGTCACAGATGAGGAGGGCCCCAGGATATGTCCAGGGGACTTCTTGGATACTTTTTTTTTGCCTCTGTCACACATAGAAATATCAGAAAATGGACCTATATTTTCATACAAAATGTATTTATTTTCATAATTGTCACGCTGGAATAACATTAAATTAACCAATTTATGATTTAATTAAATGTGTTACCACCAATTAAATGTGGGCACATACGGACAATTATGGTTTAAAGTTTTAGGTGAGAAGGGTAAAATACGCTCTCTCTCTCTCTCTCTCTCTCTCACACACACACACACACACACACACACACACACACACACACACACACACACACACACACACACACACATATTGTATATACTTTAGCCTAATTGTTAAAAATGCTGGGATGTTTTAATCCAACTTTGGGTCAAATATGGACAAACCCAAACGTTGGGTTAAAAAATGTAATTAATGTAATGTAATTCAACCAATTGCTGGGTTTGTCCATATTTGACTTAGTAACTTGATCAAAATGTCTAAAGTCGTGTTTAGAAGTTATTTTGGCACTTCCTGCGCTTTTTCGGCTATGGGGGCTATTTTAAGTTTATTTTCAAAAACAACGATTCACCTCCAAACTCAGTTCTCACTGTGTCCCAGATAGAGCGTCTCCCCAGAGAAAAACTGACCAGCTTTTGGAAGGCCATTATTATCCTCTTTTCGGGGCTCCGGCAGGCACGTGTCTTAGAATAAAATCGTGCTACTTAAATAGACCATCTCGCCGCAATAAGCTGAATCGCATCCATCCGTAACATCACTTAGCTTGTGGCACTGCACGAGCCACTTGTTGCATTCACGTGAATCTTTCGAGCGCCTTATTGCAGGCATGATTAATCATTCTCAACAGTATAACAACACTGCTGCGTGACACTGCACGTGACAAACAATGCGGCGAGTGGAAAACATAAACAGGATTCATTGGTGTGGCGAAGATCTGTTTGCACCAAGGGTTGCCTGATGTAGTGAACTGACCACGCCTTTTCTATTTTTGGACCATATCTTTATGGCAATTTTCTGAATATGTGTGGTGGTTGCTGGTTGTGTATATGTCACGAAGATGGGATAATAACAGCGCCACTGCAAAGACGAGATGAAGTTTTCGTCACGTTTGCCCACCACGTTACCTGCATCAAACACCATGAGACCGGGCGCGCACACTTAATCGCATGAGTGGACTAAAGCTGCACAAGCAGACTCCCGCGTTTCACAGCTACGGCACTGAGTTTGACAAGTCGCTGAGTTCACATGCAGTCTCACTCCGTACCTTGCCCGCAACTCACATACAACACTGGTCTATAGATGTAGGTGCTGAATAGGCCTGCCAAAAACTATTGCAGTAACTTTCGTTAATATTTATTTAATATTGTATTTATTTCCGATTAAAAATAAATAAAGAAATAATATTCATGCAATAAGAAACGTATTTATGTTATTAGCCTGTTCGTTTAAAAATTGAGCCGTCAAAAACCTTAAAAATCTCGACTCTCCAGAAAGCACCACACCTTGTCAGCCGTGCATATTTTTAGCAATGACGATTTACAACGTGCAGCATAATCATCATTTGACTCAGAATCTGAACTGTAGTTTTATGATTTATCCCGTCCTCTCTGTGTTGTCTGACTGGCGCAACTGCGCTCGTGCTCGACCACGTGAGGAAGTCACACTCATTAGCCTCTCAACATTGCACTTTCCCTCCATCTGGGCACACCAAAGGCGGCAGCAGAGCCAAGACTGTCTTTGTTGGTAAAATATGGATGCATGTTTTTAGAGTGAGCAAACCCGGATAACACAAACACGAATCAGCCACCCAACCAATTCATTCAGAGCTGTTTTAATCAATATAGGAATTACTGACACGGAGCTGTTTTTCTTAAAATCAATGTTTCATATAATTACAGATAAGTAGATTTTAACAGGGGTTTTAAACCTTTCTATAATCACAAACAACATTCGCAAAGTAGCCTACCGCGTAGCTTATTGTTCACATGGTAAAATAAACAGACACTAGCCCAACGGTCCATATGAGGAGGTAACCATGGCAACAGTGGGCTGCTCGTGCGCTTCTCAGCATCTAACTGGAAAAAGGGCTTTAGATAAACTTCTGTCATTATAAGCACACACTTCTGGGGGGGAAAAGGAGGCCAAGCCAAAATATCAAATGGTTTTTAATGGTCTTAACCAGTTTAATCACAAATTAGGAAATTAGCATTAAATAATTAGCAAAAATAGCTATAGGTTACTGTAAATAAAGTAGGCTAACTTGGTGCAGAATAGCCTTCACCAACAAAATCATTTTGCATCATCAGAGGATTGTTTGGCCAGAGGCTAAAGACTACAGTCAGTAGTAGGGGCTGTTCCGCATCTTTTCAACCCGCCCATAGAGAGTGGGATATCACTTAGAGAATGTACATAGTGTCAGACATCTTTTTTTTTTTGAAGCTAAGCAGGCTCTTGTTCTGTGGAGAAAGCCGAGGTGTATGGGCTACCATCCTCTTTTTCCCGGACATGTCCGGGATTCAGCTTTTGCTTTCTGCAGTCGCCATTCATTGTTTACATTCACACCTTTTGTTTCAATCTACCTGAATTCATTCTGATTGGTGAATCTGAATGTAGTGTTTACATGAACGCTACACAAGTGATTGGTTGATGTGTGTTTTAACATTGCTAAGAAAATTCCCGCTACTCTGTGAGAGTTACGAGACCAGTGCGTCTCACAGATGTCGCTCATCGGTAATCACGCCACCGGCCTCGCGCTGTTCTCCCGCTGCTCTCACTCATCCTACTCATCAGAGTTAAGCCGAATCCCAGACATTTTGGGCGATCTTGAAAAACCTTTTTGGGCAGACTCATCACAAAGACTCACTATAGTAGCCTAGACTTGTTTAACTACTGCGCTCTATTACCAGACGTGGCCTCCTAGGGTAGCGAAGCAAGTGCATTCTGGGAGATGTCTTTTATCCACATATAAGCCAAAAATACATTTTCTGGCTTTTCTCAGTCTAGAAAGCACCAAATTCAAAAATAATTTCGCATTTCTTCTACATAAATAACCCATTTTAAATACACATTCATCTTTCCAGAGATGAAGTATCCCTTTAAATGACTTCACAGGCTATATAGAAACAGCAGCTGAAAAGGCTCCCCACACAATTAAAATGATATTTTAATTCTCTTCATCCATGATTTTATTAGTATATTTCTCAGAAGAAAGCCTATACGAAGACACTGTTCTGGAGAACACACCCACACACAACTTCCCATAATCTCCTGAAAATGTATTCTGTCTTTGATATTTTTCTGGGACCATAATGGCTTTATCATGTCTTGAATTCGGCAAAATTTCTGACAAATGATTTGTGGTTAACACAAAAGCTTCGTTTTTAGCCATTTGGGGTTTGGCCCAAATTGTTTTCCTGCTTAAACGAGATGAATAGCCTATCATATCAATTATGTTCTTTTATAAATTCCTAAAATTATAACAATAAAGACAATCAATGGAACCAAATGTTCACTACAATATCATCATTACAATCAAGTTTCAAAACGCGAAGACTAAACTGCAACTTTATGAATGTAGGTCACTATGAGCCGCCTCCTAACCTACTGTCCGCGTGACTCAATAAAGCTCCAGCGACTGCTTTCTTTCTCACAGTTGCTACTTTAATCACATATTCCTAATTAATGGCTTCACTTGGAATGATCCGGTGTTCGTTAATCCTTTTCTCACGAGGCTCATTTTAAGATTTTTGGTTCTGAATTTTCATTACGAAAACATCGTTTTTTAAAAGTCCTACTTTAAACGACTTTTTGTAGTTAAATAATAAATACCACAGGAACGTCTCCAAACAGTAACTACATTTAACTTATCTCTTTACTAGAAAAACGACTGATAAATAGGCTAATTATTTTCGCCAGTCTTCTGGCATGTGCCCGGGCTTTACGATGGAAACGCTCGCGCTGGACCGTTCAATCCACAAGCAAATGTCTAAACGATATTCGAAACCTCTTCAATGCATCGATGCGCATAGAGACATGCTTCCCTGTTTTTCTGCTCGTTGCAGTCGCAGGGTCCCCGTGTGCCATGTGAGTTGTCCCGCAATTAGGACAGCGCTGCACGCACAGGAGCGTGATGGGGTGTGTCGTCACCGAATGTACTGCTGCGGATGCGCGCGGTCACCAGGCTGGTCCACGTGTGGGGGTGCTGTTACGACTAGTGGAACAGTAAAGTGGGCGTCGACCCGGCGCTCTGTTTTCTTGGAAAGTGGGTAGCCTGGGTCAGGGTCAGCCATTCATGTGAACATCTCAACCGTGGTCTGAAGTAAACAATCTATTTGAACGTGCATTCATACAGACACGATATGGTATAGTAGGCTTATAGACATAATTTGACTTTTTAAACTAATCTCTAGGCTAGAACATTTTTCCCCAAATATTTTTTTCTTAGGCGGACTCGTGGGCATGCTATTGTCAACAAGTAGTCTATTGAATCACATGTTGAACTGTAAAACTTTGACTTGGCATCCTGCTATGAATTTACCTGTTGCCTTTCTTTACAACTATTGACTCATTTGCTCAGCTGCTTGATTTTCCTCATTTGTTCGGCATAAGTGGTCTTAAAATATGATAATTATGGTCTTGTTCATCACATTTAAGAGGCTCTACTTACTATTTGAGATAGCTTTATTTACTGTGTATACAACAAAGGGTTAAACTAATTTTAAGAAGTCATTAAAAAATTCCAGTAACTGGTTTTGAAGGGTGCTGTAAAGCTGGAAAAGGGGTAGAGAGTGAGGATTTAAGAGATTAATTTTTCAAATTCTGAATAGTATTCTATAAATATTATTATTATAATATTCTGTGTAATTCAACAAGGTCAGCTATATCACATGGGCCTAAACTCACATGGCCTTGACATTTAATGTTTTGCATAAATCATTATAATATTGATAAGTCTTATCATGATATGTTGGTAGCTGTTATTCCGGGGATTTCTTATCCACTACTTAATTACCCTGTGGGAAGTTAGTTACAAAAAAACATTGTCCTATAAGGCAAAAACACCTTGTTTATTTATTTTTTTTTTTTACAAATCTTTACTCTAATGAATCATGATCTTGCTGTTTATACGATATTAAAGAGTCCTACTTGAGTATATGTGAGGTTCAGTGCTGAACTTGATGTAGTCCTATTGTGAATGACAATAGCATGAACCTGGCAAAGAGTGCTATCTAGTGGAGAATGATAAAAATTACAGTTGTATTTTGTCATCAAGATCTCAAACTCCAAGTTCATACTGTATTCACGTTATAGACATAATTTCCAGTTATTCCCATGCAGTCTATAATTCCCAGTTCACCATATTATCAGTCTGATCATTACAAGGGCATCACACTTTGGTGGTTTGCATGTTACCTCACAGGTTTGTCTTTCAAAGTGGCCTCGGGGGAGGTATCAGAAGCACATCAACTGGTCTCGGGGGTTCCTCAGGGGTTAGTCCTTGGACCTCTCCTCTTCTCCATATACACTACATCACTGGGACCCATTATACAAGTACATCCACATGGTTTATCCAACCAGTTCTATGCTGATGACACTCAACTCTACTTTTCAGATGACCCAATGGTAGCTGCACGGATCTTAGGCTGCCTGGCAGAAATCTCGGCATGGATACATCATACAGCCCAACCTCACACCGACAGATTTCTCGTCTTCCCTGCCACTCTGTTTATACAGTATAATTTCACTAGCCAACTAGGTTCATCAACAATAATCCCATCAAGTGCAACAATTTTTGGGGTAATCTTTGATCCCTAGTTAAGTTCACCTTAAAATATCAATTGCAGGACAACACGGTCATGGTTTGCACTGCACAACATCACGAAGAACAGGCCTGACCATGCTGCACAGCTTCTTTTCCAGGCCCTGGTCATTTCTAGGGTGCTGGACTATTGCAATCCTCTTCTTGGCTGGATGTCCATCATATACAATCAAACCTCTACAAATGATCCACAACACCGCAGCAATACTAGCTAGTTGCTAATGAGCCCAAGTGAGTCTCCTTTTTAACCATATTACACTGTCAATATTTTAAGTCTACCTCCAAGGTCTTCCAAGGTTTTTTTTCTATCTACCTTCCACATGTCAGGTTCCACATTCAGTTTCGAGGCACTTGCTTTGCGTCCCCTAGTGGCCAAAGGTTTTTTTTTTAGTGTGTTGTAACCACACCTCCAGTGAATGAACCAACCTCATGCACATCAATAAGGAAGTATCAGTGCAGGACGGTGCTGAATTATAGCATAGATTTAACCGAATATTGCCTTTAGAGTCAGACCGAAACTTAGATACTATGTCTAATTCTTCAAATTTTGTAATAAGGAAATGTTTAACCTTTTTAACACCTTATAAAAAGTATGTTTTATTTCATCTTTGCAGCGTGTGTACTGTCAGCTCCTGTGTTTTCTGAATCGGGTAAGCAAGATCACTCGTACAGTTTTACAGCACTAACCCTTGAAGCACGTTTTCTAGTTCCTTATATTGTCTAATAATTTTCATCTGAAGCTTATAATTTGTATGCTCTGCACTCTGAACTTCATTTTTTTTGACATTGTCCTTGTTACACGTTACATGTAGTTACTAAAGTAGCTACAAAGTATGCATAATTAAATAAAACTAACCCTAAACCAAACTAACCCTTTAGCAAATAGGCCTACTTGTAATTAATTATTATTAGCCTACTCAGTACTTAAATGTATTATTTAAACTGAAACAAGGTAACCTTAAAGTATAAACAAAATCTCTGATCTAATAGGAACTCTAACTCGGTTACACTTTATTTTAAGGTGTCATTGTTACAGCGTAATTGTATATTTAAGTACTGAGTAATATTAAGCAACTACATGTACTTGGGGTTAGGGTAGGATTAGGATTTAGTTGAGGGTTAGTTACATGCAATTATGTATAATTTACTGTTGTTACTATGGTAAGTACATGTAACAAGGACACTGTAACTCTACTCTCTCACAGGGTCGCATTCGCTATGGGTCTTTGCTACATTTTTGACTGGAGACAGTTCAATCCCGCTCCCAGAGTTTACTGCAGTTATTATGCTGGATGATATTGTCATCGGCCACTATAACACAGACGAGAGAAGTTTTGTCCCGACATCAGTGGAAGATTCTGTTAATGTCACGGAGCAAATGACTATATCAACAGTCTGTAAAGGCATACATGAGGGGATGAAAACCAAAGCATACCACTTAATTGATTACTTAAATTATACAAGAGGTAATTATTCTTTAATAGTCTTGTTTTCCATTCTCTTGAGAGTGCTTGGTAAAATAAGTATTTTCATTAAGATCTGTACATTATGGTCATACACAACCGTTCAAAAGTTTAAAGTCAGTAGGATTTTGGCCTAATAAATAGCCCTTCTTTTATTCTTTCTTAATTGTATTAAACAAATTTAAGGTTGGAAGTGTTCAAAAAATGTGGTAGAATCCTGACAAAAAAAATTAAGGAGTACAACCTTTTTCAACATTGGTTTTATATATATGAAATGTAACTTAAATTGTAATATTTTCTCTAAATATTACTGTTTTTAGCTGTAATTTTGATCATATCAATTCAGCCTCTGTTAGCATAAGAGATTAAAAAATATTTTTCACTTTAAACTTTTGATTGGTTGATAACCTTATTGTTCTATTAGTAAATATAGTGTCGTCAGCAAAATTAAAGTTTTTTTGCACTAAACTTTTTGGTAATGTCATAACAAGCGTTGCCAGAATTGTGAATTCAATCCTTTCTCAGTGCATCTGAGACTATTTCTTTCCAAGGCCTACATGTGCAGCAGAGACTGGTTGGATGTGAACTTCTCAACGATGAGCCCGGCCAAATGATGACTCTGGAGGCCTTTAATGGTGAGAGTGGCTTTGAACGACGCTATAACGTTCAGGGAGACCAACACACTCACTGGAAATGGCCTGTCATAAAGAGTAGAGTACAGCTGGAGTATGATGCATGGCTGTATGCCCACTTTTACCGCCCTTTGTGCATTAGCCAGCTTAGAAAATATCTAAAAAAGGAGAAGAACCGTGTGATGGCAAGAGGTAACTGGCAGTTAATTTAACTTTCCCAAATGGATTTATTTGGATTGGAAAACATGAATTATGCATTTCTTGCTAAATTTGTTCTCTCTTTTCCTGACAGTAAAGCCCAGAGTGAGAGTGATTAAACGCTTTTGTAGTGAGACAGGCGTAGTTCAAATGACCTGCCTGGCAACTGGTTTTTACCCACGTCACATTAATCTGACCCTGTTTCAAGACGACCAGCCAGTTAATGAGGAGAGGATCACGGGAGGAGAACTGCTGCCCAATGCTGATGGAACATACCAGATGAGGAAGAGTGTGGAACTCAGTGTCAAAGAGCAAAGAGAAAGGCACACCTACACATGTACTGTGACTCACCTTGGCCTGGACAACAAACTTGACATCAGTATAGGTATTAAATTGATAGGATACACACACACACACACACACACACACACACACACATATATATATATATATATATATATTGATTGATTGCAGAACCTGGTCCTGATCCTGTTATTGTGGTTCCCGCTGTACTACTTTTGCTTTGTGTGTTTGGTGCTCTGGCTGCCTTTAAAATATGGAGGAAGAGATATACACAGCCTGAGCAGGTACAGAATCACTGACGCTGTTGCACTAATAAGACTATATTTATGAGGCATAATCTCAGCTGGCCATGCTTCATAATTGTATATCTGTCTATATTGCAGGTCATCTACATTCAAGCTTCAGGTTTGTGTTGTGATCTGCTCAGGTCTACTTATTGTTTTTAAGTGATGTAAAATATGTACATTATGAATGTTTGTATGAATTAATGTTTTTTTCCTCCCTCCTCAGCAGCTGACCAAACAATAGAACAACTGCAGATGTGACGTCTGAAGAGGCACAAACTGACTGACCTGAAAGAAAAAGTGAAAAACATTGATTAAATATTATAAGAAAATATGACTTATTTGAAGAGAATGTTGTTTTAATTAGCTACATTTATTTATTACAGACATTTTAATGATGCATTTAGGCTTGAAAGGTTGTTGATTTTCGTTTAAAAAATATTTTCACAGTGTTGTTATCACACCCAGATTTCGTCTGTTATAGTATTGAATATTTCAGTATTTTTAAAATATTTGTAAGTTTTACAAAAGTATGATTGTGATTCATATTAATGCATGTATACACAATGTAACTTAACACCAAACAGTATATTTCTATTTAGCATGACTGTTTGCCAGAATGTATTGTCAGCTAATCAACCACCAGAACTCACCAGTATTCATTTAATCCAGTAGTAGGCTAGTACTGTATATTTATATATATATAAAAAAAATTAAACTGGTTGAATTGTTAACATTGAGCTTATAAACAAACATTTGTTATATTTTGTCTGTGAAGTCATTATAACCAATTTAGCTTATAAACAAATTATATTTTGTATGTGAATTCATAATAATGTCTCGGTTCACATACTTTCACTCATATTTGCCGTAATTTTGCAACTGCCTTGTATAAATCTGCAGTAGCCTACATCTCTGCATGATGTCATAATGCAAACCCCTCTCTCAATCTCAAACCCTGCCCGCCACGAAATGTTGTTTTCCGGCGTCCAATCAGATTCCAAATGCACCGCGCATGCGCTGCGTGCGCACATTCAAACAAAATCGGAAAGTGGGCTAAAGGAAGGCGATAGGTGAGTTTGGGCGGGTTCGGGACAATTTAAATAACATTGATGCAAAATGTTAAGTAACTACTTGGTCGGTGGTTGCAATATGCTCCCTATATTTAAATATGAGGCATGATTGCATGATATAAAATGGCGTCATTGTCCCTCAAGAGCAGACGAAGGGAACTGCTGATTTTTGTTTTGCTGTAACGTTAACGTTAGATCTAGATCGGTGGAGAGTGCCTGTGCCCAAATAATAATAATTGCTCATGCATGACTCAGTCTGGAAAAGATGCCCTCCCCTAAACAGTAAACATATTGCATGGGATGTATTTATAGACACCAATGCACATTCAAGAGATGGTGCAACAGAGTAGCTTATCCTAACCATTTGCATTTTTTTGGGGAAATATTATCAGACATCATTTTTCTTTAAATGACATTCCTACTCTTGGATGTCAAGCTATCAGAACCATTTAATCAGATTCAAACAATACGTCAGCCCTTTATCAGTCATTGTATGCCTATCTTTCCATTTTTGCTTTGCAGCCTATTTGTGTTATCCAATTTAAGATTAGATGTCTTCCCTTGTTGAGTAAAATGTGTGGTCAAAAACTGCAATAAAATACCTTATTTTGTTATTTCCCCCTAGAATGGCTATAGAAAAGGGACCTCAAAGAGACATATCCAGCCTGTCACAAATCTGCCTCATCTGTAGAGGTGGGTGTTAGTAAAATATCTCCAACTGGAGCAAGTCGAAAAGACTATGCAATCCACTGTGTTCACAAGTGGAGGACACAGACTGAACACAAGCCTCAGCAAGAAAACAGCTGGAGCCCACGAATCCTTGGCTGGCCTGAACAAGGAAAGCTGCAACATTGCCACAAATGTGCTGAGCACAATCCACAACAGTGTAAATCAAAAGCATCACCTACACAGCCAAGCAAAGATTAGTCATCAGAGCGCGTTGAGCTACCCTAACCAATCTCCAGCAGGGAACCTCGGGCAGGAGGAGAACTGGGAGAAGCCGGAGGCCTTGACACTCCCGTCAACCAAGCAGATGGGGGCCGAAGGTTCCCCGGTCAAGAGCAAATCACTGTTTTGTCCGGCCAAACACAACCACGTGGGGAATATGGATCCTGTGGAACCAAATGGCAGCAATCAGCGGAGAGATGGAGGGCTAGTGGGGGCGATCTTGGGGGTCCCCTCACCAGAGAACAGTCCCGATGGGAAACGTAGGAATGTGAGGAAAGGCTCAGGCCTTGTGGACACTCAGACCAGCTGCATCCGACAGATCCTGCTGCTGCAACTGGAACTGATTGAACAGCAGCAGAAGCAACTGCACAACAAGAACAAAGAAATTGATGACCTTAAAGCTGAAAAAGAGATGGTATGCTAATACTACTGCACTTTTTCTTCTCCATTTTCTCTTTCTTTTTTGAAACACTTGTTTCACTTGTTCACCTAAACCCAATGCTTAAGACATAGCCTAACACAGGTGTGTGTTTGTAGCTAATGGCACGAATCATACGCATGGAGCGCCGTCTGCAGATGGTGAAAAAAGATGGAGCAGAATCCCGTCCTTCTCAGACTCATCGTCGTAGGGAACCAGAGGCCAAGGCCACTGCCTCAGACGATGTCCAGCATTCTGAGGGGCGGGTCCAAACCCCAAAGCAAATGCACTTTGGAAGAGGAGGGAAAAGCCTGAAAAGGTATGATCATGGATTTTTTTTGTTGAAATATTTTTAAAAGTTCCAAACCTGTATGACTTTCTTTCTTCTGCAGAACACAAAAGAAGATATTTTGAGGAATATTGGTAACCAAACAGTTTTGGGTACCATTGACTTCAATTGTATGGACAAAAAAAACACTGAGATATTACTCAAAATATCTTATTTTACATGAGGGTGAGTAAATGATGACAGAATTTTCATTTTTGGGTGAACTATTCCTTTAACATTTGTTCAAACTAATGTGCTCTACCTAATGAAGTTCTTGGCATTTAATTGATACAACTAAATGCACCCTAATTTTTCCCCCCATTGAAGGAGGTTTCTTTTCCAAGACTCTCGGATGGATAGGTCACGACGTGGGCAGCCCAGATCACCACAACCACTATCACAGGAGGAGGGCCCAGATCTGAAGGAGGAACTCCAGGAAGACATGGGGCTTGAATTGTCTCGTTCGGAGGAACTGCCCTATCTGGCTACCACAGAGATGTACCTCTGCTGCTGGCATCAGCCGCCACCATCGCCGTGGCGAGAATCTTCACCTGTACATGAGGACACAGTTGCAGGTGGGGAGAAATTTATGTAATCTCTCTGTTAATGATTTGAATTATATATTAAAAACTTAAGTATAAAGATGTTCAGATTTAGCATTATTCTCTGTATGTAGTTCCATCCTGGCGGGAAAGTATCTTAGAGCCTTTAGGACAGAAAGAATCGTCAGACATCCCTGAGGTTAGTAAGAACTGTGAGCACCCCAATATGCAATGTTTCATTCAGTGATAGGGCTGCACAAATAGGGCTGCACAAGGGCTGCACAAAAATGATCATAGCTGATCATAGAAACATGGATATGTTGCATATGTTGCACGAGCTCTGCAATTCGGTCATGTTTATTTATTTAGCACTTTATACAATAGATAGTTTTTCATGTTTAATATGGTAAAGCAGCTTGATTTTAACCAGTGTCTGTCAGTGTCTCATTTGATAAGAAGTACAACTTAATTTTCTACTATAAAGCAGCTCTCCAGTGTGTTATGTTTTCACTTGGTTTGGTTCGTGGCAGTGTTCCCAAATGCACATTATAACCAACCCAAACTCAGAGCAGATGAAAATGGAGCTGTATTTTCTGTGAACTGATCCGCTGTGAGATGCTGAAAACACCAAATCATGAACCTCTTGTGCTGCATAAATATGCATTTAATTACATTGCAGCTTTTGTGAATTGATAATAGCACTAAGCCATATTGTTTTCATGTTTTTTCAGTTAATCATTCAGTTTATATGAATGATTTGTAATGCATCTAAATACTACATAGTATTGCATCTAAATTCTACCTTTCTTCCGTGCAGTGTCTGGATGATAACGTCTTTCTGAAAAGACATTCAAAGCTTGAACTTGACGAGAAGAGGAGGAAGAGGTGATGCTTGTTTGTTTGTTTTTTCCTTCTCTTATGTGTAGTGTCCGGTAGACAAGAGCATTGTGAATCTTTTTCTCTAATCTCATTTCTCTTTTTCAGGTGGGATATCCAGCGTATTCGGGAGCAGAGGATGTTTCAGCGCCTGCAGCAGAGGATGAACAGGAGAAAGGTCATTCAGGAAAGCGAACCAGAGCTGCTCTCCTTCTATCCAGACCTTGAAGATGGTATGTTAGTGGATAGATTCCCCCACCATGTGCCTTGAAAGTATTTGGTCCTCTCTTTTAATGTGCTTATTTTTTTTGTGTATTTCCTCAGTGGAGTCTGTTATGGTGACACCCTTTTTGCCAGTGGTGGCTTTTGGAAGACCTCTTCCCAACCTGAAACAGCAGTAATTTAAAAATATTTTGTTCTGCATAATGCTTATGATGTTTATTTTGATATCTTGATTTAATTGCAATATTTAAAAAGTAATTATTTAACTGTATTTCAACAGAAACTTTGACTTACCCTGGTTGGATGAGCGTAGTCGATGTCGAGCAGAGATGACCAAGAAACGGACGCCTCTTAGGACATGTCGCAAATGAAACCATCGTAATGAAGTTGCTTCTTTCGTACCGTCCTATGCGCTGAAGCAAAATCTTGCCCTTGTGGTCTCATCTCTCATACTCACCTAGATTGCAGGGGCTCCCTAAAATCCCCTGCTTGGCATCCATAAGAGAATGTGTTTTGCTCTATAATGCCTTAGAAACAAGCTCTCCCAACCACACACCCATGATCATAATGCTCAATGTAACACTTCAGTGTTTCACGTTCACGACCAAAGCTTACCCTAACACATCAAGAGTTGCCGTAAAAAATATATATATATCAAAACTATGCTGCATTTTTGTTGATTGTGTCTGAGTTCTCTCAGTCCCATTAAGGGAATGAGAGAGTGAAAAATTGTGAAAACCGGTTAACTGAAGTCTCTGTTGTAATATAAGGTTTTGTTCAAAGAAAATGTGTAAGATACTTGTAGCTAAAGAAATTATTTCAAATATTAAAAAGTCATATTATAGATGTGGATGTGCTGTGTCTTCATGTCGTTTGTTTTTAATTACACATTGTTCTGATTGCTAAATTACAGAATTCTAATGGACCTTTATGTTTTGCTGGAACAAAGTGTACGGGAATGGGATGCAACTGAGAAGGAGTGCAATACGGTTTCCTCTTTTTAGAGACATTCTTGTAGTTTAAGAGCATACCCACTGAATTTATTTTTAAATGATTGTTGTTCTTAAGGCAATAAATTATGTAGAGGAAAATGTTTTTTTCACATAAATCTCATATGCTCAGCTGCAGTGTCTTCTCATATGCTCAGCTGCAGTGTTCAAAATGCAAAACTGATACAAACGCAATTACATCACTGCAGTCGTTAGTTTTAAAAGTATTAACCTATACCGAGAAGTATGAAATAAGAGTTTTTCATAACAAAGTTTTTCATAACAAAATGAACTGCGGCAAGTTCCTAAAATGTAAAAAAAAAATAGTACCATTATGATGCATAAAACCTTACTAAATGAACACCATATTTGTATACTGTTGTGCTCCAGTGAACTTCAAAAAGTACAACGGCACTTTTTAAAAC
>JAOTRC010000001.1:21076829-21087439 GCA_027497675.1 Cyprinella lutrensis | reverse complement strand
CTTATATATATATATATGGCTGTTCAATATAAATGGGAATAATAACTAATAATAAATAAATAAATTTAAGAATGCAAAAAGGGGTTTTAATGTCTTTTCACAGGCTTTTATTAGTGACAAATGCAATGTAACAATTGCCCTTTACATATATTAATAAAAAAGGCCTTAATTATTTATTTTGATCAAATACTGCTAAAATTTCACAATTAGTTTTTGGTCATCTGGTATGCAAACGAAAACTGAGTGTCATTAGTTTCCAGTATTTATGAAAACTTGTTCTTGCCATACTAGCCATACTATTAAAGTATGTCACATGTCAAGACTTTAGCTGTAGTAAAGGTTTGGGACTGTGTGTTTCTTGTGGTGCCAATCAGCATTGTCATGATGTAATTTTCCTGTGGTTGCAGAGTGATGGCATTCACAGCTCAGATAAACTTCTGTAGTCATATGCTCAAAGATTTCTGCAGCTATCGTCGGAAGTTGATGAAAGTAATTAGAGGTGTAGACAGTCTCTGGTTGTATAAGGACCACACCAGTCTCCATATGCTGCTTTCCTGTGGGCCGAAACGGTCCTGAGGGGGTTTTAAAAAATCTTCTGCAAGTGAGCAAGTGTGGAGAAAGAAATAAATGCAAGGAGGGGAGAGAAAGAAGTGCAATCGGAGAGAGTGTGTTTGTGTAGGAGGAATGCTAGCATTTTTTTCTTTTGAAAAGAGTGAGGGATTAGAGTGGAATGACTGCCCACTCACTGGCCTCCCATTGCAGGGCTTTACATAACATCGTGAGGAAAAGCGAGACATCTCTCTCTTTCTGTGTGGTTGTCACCCTCTCGCCCCCCTTCTCCTTGATCCTTAATGGTTATGCCCACTCTGCTGAAAGCATCTACGGTGTCTACCTCGACTGTGCCTTTTGAATATGCATTTTGATGTATGTTAGTGCTGCAATATTAATGTGTGGAGTGGGTGCCAATATACAACAGGGTATTTTGAAGTGTTTGTGTGATATTTGTGACTCATTTGTACTGTTCCTGCATATAGGCAACTTAGAAAATAACTGCAACAACTCGACACTCACTCTGCAAATAGCGATTCCAGTAGAGTTTGGGATTAACTAATAATGCAATTCTTTAATAAGCTTAACAAAATTGTTGTATTTATCCATTTGCCAGATGCAAAAGTGGATTAAACCCATGACTTTGTTGTAGTGCTCATACTCTGAGCTACAGGAAAAATAGTTCTTTTAAATTTTACTAAATTATTTTTATCAGTGCTTTGCGGTGTTGGAATATATTTGGAATCCGCCATCTTGGATTATTTTTTTTTCCCTCTTTTGCTCGGTACAGTGCATTCTGGGATTGCTGGCAAACAAGTAGTGCTGCCTTAGAATTTGGCCTATATACAGTATATACATACAGTATATAGTAAATCGAAAATATGCTCCAATGTGAAGAAGGAGCCTCTCTCAGACTCAGCACCTGTTCACATGGCAACTGCTGCTTTCAGATCAGGTTGAGGTGAAGAGGATGAGGCAAATGGAGGGCGGCTGGAACTGTGGGTTAAGTGGGAAGCAAGTGTTAGAATACAATAACCTTGAATGCATCTTTCTTGGTATTTATATCAGAAATCAGATGAGCAGAAGCTAAATTGTCACTAGTAGAATAAGACAAATGTTAACTGACTCTTAAATACTTTTGAAATGTTTTAAAAAGTTTTTGTTATAAATTTGTATCGTCTACTACCATTCAAAATTTGGTAGAGTTTAAACAGAGTTTATTTGAAATAGAAATATATATTTAAAATATTATATCCAAAGTTCAATCCGAACCTAAGTAAATAGCACAAGTAGCCTGTTGTTCTGGTTACCTCATCAGATATAGACTATTTCTGGTCGCAAACATCTATTTACCGCAAGGTCCAAAATTTGTGCTTGAATAACGTGTGATGTTGCCCTTTGTGGTTACTGTTGTATGAAAATCATGTTTAGAAACAGATAGTTATATTTAAAATGACTTCCCTTCGCAACCCCCCATAATTCATGCCCTGATGTTAGTGGAGAAAATCACACTTAGGCTATGTAGACACAATTTTTGAAAGCGATTATAAGGCGGCACTTCTGAAGCGATCTCTCTCTCTCTCTCTCTGCGCTCTTTTCATTCTGCATCACAAAAACAGCATTGCAGTCACTGCGAGTCACTGCCTGAATCAAACCATAGCAAATGCGCCACGTGACGCCCCTTTGAAGTGACAGCAGAGGTTGCTCTTTTTTACCACGCAGTTTGCACACTCAAACACACGCGTCCACACACACAGACACAGATGGCCCGGAGCTCCCGGATCAGAGGCTTGACCGACAGCCCTAATAACAGCCTGAAAACAGCCTCCTGCTTGCTAGAGAGAAGGATGTGATTAGCACAGAGTGATCACTCCCACCAAGAAGCAGTCGCACACGGAAAGCCTCCTTCCGAAACAGCTTACCAAAGAAGATAGAGAGCCTTCAAACAGCTATTCATGCTTTTAGACCACTGGCATAGAGTGATAAACGTAGCAATGAGTTATATTAATCTCTGTGTACTGTAATGGGGATGAATTTCTTTCACTTTAGTGGAGGAGGGTGATTATATACAGAACTGTTTAGAAAAAGAGCCATAAAGGAGCTTTTAGCTATGATGATCTTTTTATCATCGTAATCAAACATGTGTTAGATGTTATTTTGAAGTATTGGGGCCATTCTCGCTGTGACGATGGGCTGGGTCTGTTCATCTCTCTTCGCCTGTGGGAAACTGTGACATATTTTTTACAAGGAAGTTTATGCGTATGCAGTTTTACAAACTCAAGCTTGAGGATATCTATTATTTATATAGGTGAATCACTTTTAAAAGCAACTGGTAGTGCAATTTCACCACATTTACTTTCTTAGTCAATGGTTTTATTGTTCAAGAGCACACATAAGGAAATATATATATTTTTAATTAAACTGGAATTTCGACTGCATCAGTGTCACATGATCCTTCAGAAATCATATAGTGACAATTATATACCGTATACACATTATAGTCAGAATATGTGCACACTTGGGGTCTAACGGTTCAAATTACTCTAGGTTCAGTTTGTATTTCGGTTGCGGTATGGTTCGGTATGTGCTATGTTCTGGCAAAAAAAGACTACTGTCAAATTAAAATAAATAAAATACAAGATACAAATAAAATAAAGGTTGTCAAGTTTTCAGGTTGATCTAACAGTAGTTTTCAGGTACAGAAATTGAATAAAGTAATCAAATGTAAAAGAACACTGCCTATAATCTTCACTGTATAAATTAAGTAAAGATTCATCCTTAATATTAAAGTTACAAAAGGTATTCAGTCAAGAGGTGTCTAGAGGTGTCACGATTCTCTAAATCCTCGATTCGATTACATTTTCGATTCCAAGGTCACCATTCGATTAGTTTCTCGACTTCCGTGTGACTTGGGTCTGAAACTGTGTTTATTTGAAGCGCAAATGTTGTCACCATACTCACTAGAGTTAGAGGAGGTTGATGTTTTTTTCCACTTGGCACGCTAAACAGACGTGACAAGGGGATGTGACAGCATTGACGATTTCATTTTTTAATTCAAGATTGTGAATTAATTTCGGTCAATTTCGATTTAAAATCAAGTAGTGTGTACCGCCACTGTACCACCTAACCATTTCAGATTTAAGGTGTGTTTGACTTGAAGCTGCGCTGTCCAGACCGATTGGTGTATGACATCAAAGTAACGCGAGGGTGATTCGACAGTAAAAATCCTAAAATTAAACAGCAAACAACACTTACGGACTCACATACAAATAAATCAGGACAGTTATATAAGAACGCTCAGAACTCATGATTCAATAAATGTTCAAAATTCTGTATATTTCACTACACAGGAGCTGTTATTATCCTCAAATGTAGTTTAGTGCTCATGAGTAATGTTGACAAATGCTTTTATGCTTTTAATGTCTGGGTGAACATACATAAGTATCAGATGATGCTCCTGCTGCTCCTCAACCAGTGTAGTCAAGTCACTCACACTGTGCGAGATCGGCTGTTGAAATATATTAAGTTCTCAAAGTCACAAACTGCATTCGATATAAAAACGAATGAATCTTTGGAGTAATTTTATGAATAAAGGTGGAAAATTTAATACATGTTGAAGTAGGCTACGGGACTTTATTTTGTCATCTTAAATTCCATTTCAGCACCCCTGGTTCCTGCGGAAATGGCGAGAACCATTAAACCCCTAGAGCGCACCGTCTTTAAAGAAAGTATGTGATAAAACTGCACATATTTCAGTTCGATGTTGCAAGAAAATGTGCAAAATGCCCCGAGTAACAGCAGCATCAACACACTGCCTGCAGCGGTAATGCATAATTTCAGGGCCGGGTTCAAAGTTCGTGCACACGCTTGGCAAACAAATGGGTGCAAAATGAATCCATTAAGTCTGCTGTGGGTTTGGATTTGTTTGCACGGGTGTTCTGTTCTCGGCTATTGTTGAGTTCAGTTGTGTCGTGCTTTCATGTGGGCACATCTTGGACTGATGTTGTTCGGCTATTAAAACATCTCATTTTCATGTTATGTAATAGCAGTCGCAGAGGTTTCAAATCATTTCTCCCGGTTGACCAGAGCGCAGGCTTTAAAAATGCTTTTTGTGAGTCCTGCTCTAGGAACAATCTCTCCTGGTGCCAGTTTGAACTGGGTTAGACCTAAAAAAAAGTGGCATGCTTCTAAATTCAGCAAGCTCTGTTTTAGTTTAAAGGCCGTAAGGTGGTTGTTTTTTTTTTCTCGAGTTTCTCTAGACTAGTGGCTCGACATAGACTCTTTCTTGCTTTTGTAAGCTTTTGAAAGACTCATAGCGTATGTATTTTCATTTGCACCTGCTTTCCTCCTTCCAAACTGTATGGGAAGTTTTAACCATGAGGATTCATTTCAAAGGACTGTTTTGAGAATAGCGGCGGTCCTCCAGTGGCGTTCGCGTATTATAGTTGGCGGCCCGCCAAAGCAGATTTGCATGTGAATGATGGTGTTTTGTGTTTCGATCCAAAGAAAAGATGGGAGTTGAAGGGTGAAATGCCTCCCAGAATGGAAGAGTTTTGTGCAGGGGGGGTCGAGATAGAGCAGATACGAAGAACAAGCGCATACAGCCTCAGAGAATGAACAGAGACCTTCAAAACACACACCAATGCACACACACGGTGCGTCATGCCAAAAGGCACCAACGTGAGCGAGGGAGAGATGAAGAAAAGACGGCGCGAGGAAGAGAAAGGAGAGCATGCGTGGGTAGTGGGGGTTTTAGATGTGATAAGGCCTCCATGGTAACGGAATGTCTATCATGGTTTATGTAACGCCACCCTGGTCCTCTCCATTACGCTCTCCTGAAATCCCAATCTCCGATCTACAGCTGATTACAGTCTATAGATTGACCACATCCGTGCAGCTTGGATTCTTAGCCCTTTTTTTACCGACTGAGGTTTATTGAGCCTGAACTTCCGTGACTCCTAACCTTGAGGTGTCCCCATGCCTAAAAACATTTATATATAGACGGAAAGGAAAAGGAAATTGCTCAAATGTTGCTCTTTCAACCTAGATGAGTTTTTAGTTATGCTTCATTTAAGTATTACGTCAATTGTTAAAAAGCAGCTGGGGGTCCGAAACCCCTGGCAGTCTTCCTAGGGTTCGACCAATTATAATTTTTGAAACGCTTTTTTTATGAAATTTACAAAGTATGTAAATGCATTAATATGATACTCTCTCTACCGTATTTTTAAAGTAAGAGCGAGTTCAGCCATTTGTAACTTGAATGTGCGAGGCTTCAACAAAAACAGTCTTTTATGCTACTTGATATTGCAAACTAGTATTTATTATTGTAATCAAAAATACACTGATTTGAAGTGCACTATCATTTTCTGCACGTTGTTATTAACCTATATAGTGACTAATGAACTGGAAGTCTTGCACATTCACGGAAAATAGCTTAGAAATGTTATTTATATGCATCTTATTTATATTTATTTATTCTTAGACACAAAAGCATTAGAAACGTATTTGTTGTATATGTTGGGTGTGTTTTAAAAATTGGACCCTGAGTATTTCATAAAAGTTTGGAATAATTGATTGATTGATTGAAAAGTGGCTTTTCACTGACTTTTGATTGCAAACTTGGTGTCTTGGAAATTGTGAGCACAGTTTAAAATATGGTTGAGAATTTGATGTTATTACATATGAAATGATCCCAGTTTAGTCTCATCAAGGTTGTTTTTGCTGAAACTGAAATTCTTTGAGACGGCCTTCAGTTGCACACTCCCCGTTACCTCCCTTCATCTAAAGACAGCAGGATTATGGTGTTTTCTTTTGGCAGTAGCTTCTCTTGACCTTAAGATGAAAAGAAAGGGAGTGATTTTCACTTGCCTGAACGATGGGTGTTCTGTACGTGTGATGGGTGTCCGTCTGAACTCCCTGCTGCATCTGCTCAGTTTGGTTCTCACAGTGCGAGTCGAGAGCATGTGCTGCTGTGGAGAATACATGTGCAGTTTCTATATTTGACAATGAGTGTGTGTGTGTGTGTTTGGGGTGCATGTGCTTGTGTGGGTATCAGGGTGGGTGTTGGATTTTACTCTATTCCCACTCTTGTCATTTAACCATGTGTTTTAATAATGTGTTTTGGACCAATCTGGGCAGGAGATTTGCTACACTTTTAGCTCTGTCATAATGTAAACTAGTGAGTCGAACGAGGAAAATGGATGAAAGAACACTGGAGAATGTGGGGGCCGTCAGTGAAAGAAGGGATTAAATGGAGAAGAAGCATTCGAGGCGGATAGGTGTCGTATTTGCGTCCTCTGTGCCTCATCTTCATGCTGATTTATATTTCCAAGCCAACACCAGCACTGACTAATTTACCACTAAATATGGATATCAGACATTTACACGGTTAAGCTGCTTTGACAGTTTCTCATGGAAGCCTGTTTCCGCCTAAAACAGGTAATGGACACAGGACATACAGTTTAATATAAGAAATAAAGTCACATATAAAGTTGCAGGTGTAAGACGTAAAGTCACGATTTAAAGATACTGTATAAAGTCACAATTATAAGAAAGAAATTTAGATTTGTACGATATAAAGTCACAATTGAAATATATAAGATATAAAGTCGCAATAATAAGAAATAAAGTTGCAGCTATAAGATATAAAGTCAAACTTACAAGATAGTCACAACTGAGAGATATAAAGTTGCTATTATGAGTTAAGTCGTAATGACTGGAAATAATTGAACAGGTTTGTGTGGTTTCTGCTTTTGCAAGGTGCAGTTTCCCATTACTCCTTTGATTTACCTTGATGTGGTAAGATTTTATTATCATAAAACTCTTAAACTTGGCTCAAAGATGTGAAGTCGGATCTAAAAGTGTTGAGTAAGGACAGCTGGATCCATTAAATACGCGTGATGCTCTGATTGTTCACGTGATTCAGGAATTTAGTGATTCAGGAGCCGTTTCGATGCTCTCTGCTAAGCATTATATGCCCGAGGGAGGCAAACAGACCCACACACTGACATAACACATGGCTCAATTAGGGCTGCAGTACAAGTTATCGAGAATTATAAACTCCCACCCTAATGTAATCTCAACAGCCATGACAAATTCTAATGAAGAGAGATGGTCTTTGCCCTAGAAAGTAATGCTTACATACATCTGACCAGAGGGGGGCCAGAAGTGTTCCCGTCAGCCCTCACGATTGCACACGCTCATACGGTGACTAAAATTCAACTTGTTTTAATATCCCCTGACACAACACCTCATAAATTCCTCATCGACTTCAGTAGAGGTTGTCCGTCGCGTGTCTTCCGTTCGGTTTGGTTGCAGCTATCAGAGGTGGTAATTAACCCAGTTGACTCCCCCTCCAGTCATTCCGTTCCTGTTTTTCCTCACTAACTCGCCTCACCTGACTGCCTTGCCGTCGTTTCTGGCTTTGCATCCCATTTGCTTTTTCTGTGGGTTTTACCTTGATTATTTTTGCATCAGTCTGTATGCGTACATCTGTCTGTGTCTCGCTCTCAGTCTCTCATCTATTTTATTTCCTCCTTACTCAACATGCAGCCTCTAAAGTCAGCGTTGCCGTGACAACCGCAAGAGATCTGCAGCTCCAAAGATGTGGAAGGGAACTAACTCGAATGCCCACCTTTTAACTTGCACACACACACACACACACACATATATGTGAGAGAGAGAGAGGTGTGCATGTGACCTTATCTTCCCCAAGCTTTCATTATGCCTCACCTGTGACTCTCAAATGAGGTGCGACTTCTCAAAAAACATGCACAGGGGTGTGAAGTATGCAGGTCTGAGCATGTTTCTAATATACACATTAGAACACCTTGAGTGCGCCGTGATGGCAGGAGGACGTGTGCGTCATTTTTCGATAATCACTGTTAGGAGCTGAAACAAGCACATCTGCACCAATCGGTGATCAGTTGTTGCCTGCAAATTAGTAGGTAAAGCTGTTCAGTTCTGTTCAGAAGATTCATTCCACTAAAGAAATTCAACTGACAGTTCATCTTAATTAAACTCATCGTCTCACTGAACCAGTGATACAAGTTGATTCTGCGTCTAAGCTACTGCTCTGAAAAGGGAATGTGTTAATTGCTTTCCGTGGCACGCGAACGCTTTAGCATTTTGAACTGAACTGACATATTCAGTTTGTGCTACTGACTCTTTTCTCATTCCTCTAGGCGATCACGTTTTAAATAGTTAGGTATCAATGATTTATGTGCTCCACATTGATATAACCCAGATACATAATCAGCATCATGTCCTCAAATCAGCCAAAATACAGTCCCCGAAAACCTCACTGTCAAGATGCAACCCAGATCGAAAGATATGATACAAATTTCTATTCTTTTTTGAGCATTTCAGTTTTTCAAAAGTCTCGCTTACGATTCCCTTTTAACTGTTGTCTTTTTTTCACGCTCTTTACTTTCGTCTGCTACTGTTCAGGCTCATATTGTAGAGGCAGACATGTTTGTTCAGTACATCACTGCAGCCTTTGGGAGTGTCTGTGATCCAAAGTGGGCCAGAAAGCACCGTGATTTATTCCACCCACAAACCCACTGCATGTCCTTGAGATGAGCTAGCAGAGGTGAAGGCTTGTGCCGTCAGTTTCAACTTCCTACTCCCTGAACGAGTGTTCACAACCTGCCGAACAGCTATGACGAAGTCTGCACAAACATGAACATTTTGTTCAGTTGTGAAGTCACTAATGAGGTTGTGTTTTTCTTTCTCTCTTTGCAGAAATACTCCTGGATGACTTCATGCTGACACACCCAATCTTCCTGGCCTCAGACAAGTTCCAGCAGGTCTTGCTTCAGCAGTATCCTTTCTTCTCGCCAGAACCATAAGTGTCAACCTCTTCAATTCTGAAACTCTTCTAACCCTATCATAAGGTGATTTATATATCAAACTAGAACATGGACCTGGATCATCATCTTTGGATCAATGCTTCTATTAGCCAGTTAGTTTTATGGGGGCGGGCTAGGATAATGGTCTCATCAATCATTTTGGTTAGCGTTAGCATTGGGCAAAAGGGTTAGCCTACCATTTATGTTGGGAATCTTGCTTCAGGATAAACACAATGTTGACTTCTCTTGCAGGAAAATTATTATACAACTTAATAAAAGTTATTATATTGAACTTTTGATTATTACTTTTGAACTGAGTTCATTTTGATTATATAATTTGTTCTTTGTATTTGATTAATTATTAAAAAGCAGAAGTCCTAAAGTATGGAGAGACATGATGATGACAAAGGAGTCAACATTATTTTTCAATTCTTTTGGCAATTTTCGCAAAAAGTTTTGCTTTCCCCTGAGAAACTTTGCATTCACTCGCAAAACTTTTAATATTGGAGGAGAAACTATATTTCAGTCAGTGCTTTTGCGAGCGAATGCAAAGTTTCTTTGTGAATGCGATACTTTTGTAGAGGTGATTAAACACAAACGCATTGAATTATAATTTCTCCTCCCATTTAATTTTTTTCCATCATTATGTCTCCTCAGTGGCTCTCTAATATACGTAGTGTGATATCATAACCTGTTGTCTTTATCAGAAGACATTTTACATACCCAAAGTCTAGCGTGACCATGCTTTATGGTTTTCCAGTCCAAAGGTTACCATCTTGACCCAGAACTAGTTCAATCACATCTAAGTTACTTATTTGTATTTCTGGTGAAATTTCGTGGCGCAACAATAAACGTTAAAACTTTATTATTATTACGTTTTGTTTGTTTATGTTACTGTGTTTGAGATTGAATTATTGCAGTGACAGCTATGCTAGTGCCCAACATGTTCTCCAATCAGTTTGTTTACACTCCAGAAAAACTGAACACTTTTCAGCCTTCAAAACACTTCCAAAACAAACCGAATTATCTGCTAAAAACAGCCAACAAACATAGCCGAGAATCCCAGCGTCTGTCTACCGCAGGGGGCTAAGAGTAGTCGCACATGCTGCTTAGGATTTGGGTCAAAATGATTTACCAATTAGCCGGAATGCTAACCTACCTCTATCAGTCTCTGCAGTATACACCCCCCGCCCCCCATGCCCCCATCCATCC
>JAOTRC010000001.1:20983743-21010901 GCA_027497675.1 Cyprinella lutrensis | reverse complement strand
ATAAAAGCTGGGATAAAATACAACCAACAGAACATTTAAAATTGAATCAAAAAGTTAAACAAGCATCTTTAAGATATTTTCTTTACATGTGAAATAAAGATTAGTTAAAAACTGAAACAGGAAGTGTTTCTGGACCAGTGTTGTTTACATCTTTTGAAATGGTCTATATCAATAATGATACCAGAGCAGAAGACTAATGAGGCTTTGATCAACAGATACAAGAGCTTTTAGTCTAACTGAGAGAGAAAAGGGAGAGGAAAAAGAGGAAGACGGTGAAAAAAGGGAGGATGTTTAAGACTTGACAAGCAAACGAGTTTTAGCTGGTGTTTACAGGTGTTCCAACTTGATTTTTATTGAATATCTGCAATGAAAAGGTCAAAATGCTGTCAAATGAGGTTAAAAAAGCAAGCATTTCATTTGCTACCATAGTTATCGTTGTTCTGCTGTAAAGTATGTTATCTCTACACTAGAAACAAAAAAAGGACCATGACATCCACAGTTTTGCAACACAAGGCAAACCCCCTGCTATAAAATCCCCTTGACGTCAGTAGGATTACACACAGTATTCACTTAAGATTTAGCATCCCTTCGGTATGCTTTCACTAGGAGCTGGCCATTCCCATGCTGTGAATCTAGCACCTGAAGAGCAAAGTACCAAACCGGTCTGGTAGCGTTTGCATGTCATAAAACGCAAAACACAACTTATCCCTTTGTAAAGCTCATAAACAGTTTGAAGCGATGGCGCTCTGATAGTGCTGGTCATCATGTGAATGTCCCATTGTCTCAAGAATACAAATTCAGATGTGAAAGGCGCCAAAACAGGCGCCTTTCCACAACCATGAGACTCTTGCTAAAAACGTTGTGCAGCACCTGACAAACCATGCAGTCTGAAAACACCCAGCGAGAGAGAGCTCTTAAACCAGCAGAAGTGGGCCGTCAGCAGGGCTAGTGGCATGCGTATGCTATATCACAGTGCTGACGGTGCCCGGAGGTGACTCTGCAAGCAGTCCTCCCTTCATTGAGAATCTGTTTCTGAACATTTAAGGAGACAAAGGCATCTACTATTTGTGCGTCACACCAATAACAAACACTTTTAGGCGTAATTCCTCCAAGAAATGCAATCTTCAAAGACTAGCTTCTATTCCTGCAGCCATCCAAACCCTGCCAATCCACAATATTCATTATAAAAATGGTGTCCACAAGCTATCATAATTTACTCCAGAAAGCCTAAAATTGGAACCGTGCCCACAGCTTTTAAGGTACACTGCATCACGAATGCATTCAATTTATTAAACAAAGCGTCCTTGCTTTCACACATTTTAGGCACTTACCTTGATGGGGCTCGTACTGAAACAAATCTTCCTGCTGGGGGGTGGTTCATCTTCTACAGGCAACCCAGGGATTTCTGAAGAGCTGGATTCTGGTTCATAAGCTTCATCTTCCTCAGCCTCCTCATCTTCGTCCAGCTGACTTCCACCAGAGTCCTCTCCGATCCCGCTGTATGCGCTGATGTCCACCAGATCTGCTTCTGAGATATCCTCTCTGTGGGATTCCTCCTCAGCACAGACCTGTCCAATTTCCTCTCTTTGTTCTGAGGGCTCATTGCTTTTGGTGGCCTCCCCGTTTTCCAGAGAGGCGTGGACATCCGCCTGTACCAGTCTGCTCCCTGCATCCGGTGCTGGTGTGGAATCATTGCTTGATGCTTTCTGGATCTCCTCTGGCCTGGACGTATCAAAAACTGTGCCCGCACTGTCAGAAGCCACATCCTTGGATGGTTTGCAATTGGGTCCACCAGGTTGGACGCTTGTTCGACTCTTCGGACTCCCAGGTGTAGCTTCTTGGTCTATGCGCTGAGCTCCCTCCTCTTTATTTTCTGTTGGAGAGAAGGCCCGTGCCTTTCTTGTGGTGACTTTGGAGTTGATTTCTTCCACCTTGGCCGGGGTAGAAGGCAGCGGGGACGTTGAGGATGGTCGGTGAAGGTTGTTACGCTGGTCTACTCTTTCAAATACTGCGCTCAGCTGGCTGACCGTAGGGGACACTGCATCTGCGGGACAGTCGCCTGCATCCAGCCTGTCCAATGACTCAGTGCTGCCATTGAAGCGAACCACCACGTCCAGACGACTGTCTTGGAACCCTGACGCCCGCTCCTTCTTTAACAGGATTCGATTAGTCGCTGCCTGCTTCTCCTGCATGTGACGTTGTTCAAATATCTTCCGTGTCTCCTGCAGCTTGGAGATGCCTGTGGTTGATCCACGGGAACCACTACCGTCAGTCTTTCCATCGAAGCGGCTAACCCGCTCTGACACAGTCCCGCCGAGTTTGAGCAGTGCACTGTGATCCACATTCTCATTTAGACTGCTTGCTCTGGGAAGGGATAGTCTGATCGACTGGTCTGGGGCTTTGGCCTTCGATGGATCCTCTTCATCCCCGGGAGAACCCATCTGCATGAACATGTTCTTGATGCGATGCACATTGGAGCCGTACCTGCGGCCCCGGCCCTGTGGTCGAGGTTTCCCATCCTCCCCGTTAGCAGCACTGGAATCTTTTACCGGCTTGAGAGATTGAATTCCAGCCTCATAAGCATTCCTGTGCGGCGATGCACTTCTTGCTACAAGGGTGGTGCTAGTGCTGCCGCTGGCTGCAGATGGGGGTTCAGTCTTCATCATGGTTAATCAAACAGCAGTAAAGACAAGTAGAAACAGCATAGCCCTCTGTTTCTCCTCCTTATTGAATGAATAACCATCAGGATCAGTCCATCATCAGCCAAAAAAGAGAAGAAAGTAGAAAGTATGAATAAGACAATAGTAAATGACATATTTTATCAAAATATAAATCTATAAAGGGTGGCCCTTTAAACACTAAATCCACACTTACAAATGTGTGAACTTCATTGTATTATTAGATTAAAAATTATGGGATGAATGAATTAGGCTAAATCGCTTTGTAAGTCATTTGTACGTTTTTTTTTTTCTCATGTAGCCTAAGTGGATTTGGATTAAAACAAAATGAAATGTAAAATATTAAATGGGCCATCTGCAGACAAATTATGCTAGGCCTTTTCTCAGAACTCAAGTTTAAACATAAAGTAAATAGATGAAAGAGACCTGGTTTGATATTTTGCAATGTTATCTAATGCAATGGCATTCATTTATTTAAAGTGTCGTTTAAATGCCAACATAATTTACAACTCAGTGGGGCCACAAATACCATAAACAATAGCTGCTCACTGCAAACACCTACATGTTTGGTACCATAATGTGTTTTTTAGTATTCATTGACAGCCCCAGGGTCATACAGCCAGAAAAGACAGATTCTCAGACACCTCTTACTTTTAGAGTTAACTTAAATTACACTAAAACATGAGTAAATGAAGATATAAGACTAATTTTAATTTAGAACAAAACAAGTAAATAAATAAACACACGCTCAATACATACAAATTTGAACAATATCAAACGCTGTAAAGGAAACGGGTACGCACTGATGCGAAACACTTCCGTACTGTAATTTCTTTGAGAAGTAACTTTCAAGTTTAGCCCACATCTCACATATCAATGCTTTCATTGTTTCCATAAACAATTCATTTTGGCAGACAACAGTATTTAAATAAGACTGGCAGCTGTGCTTTGGAACATGGTAGCTAGTTTCTAGATGGCCTAGATGGTGATAAGAAGACAGATCATCTTAAACCAGCAACAAACCATCTTAAAGTGGCCAAGCTGGCTTTTAGAGAAGAAAAAAACATCAAAAAACAAGAAAATTACCAACTAGAAGCCAGCTAGAATGTTACAAAACGCAGCTCCAACAGGGTTGGATCTCTGTAGATGTCAAATTGATCTTTCTGTCAGATAAAGGAAGTCAGATCATGAACGAAACCGTAAACAGAGGCACAAGAACATGAGACCATTTCAAGTCATTTGATATATATTTAACGGTGCACAAATCCTTGGGAAATACCATGCATACTGGCATGGACAGGCAGGCTTTGTTGTGATCCCATGCTGCTGCTGATGCCAGTAGATTACTTATCTTGGCAGCATGAAACAACCAGCCTTCGGGCGCCGAAACATCAGCTGTCGTTTTAATTTCGCTTAGATCGGGAGGTTCCTAGTGTGCAATACAACCCAACCCGCTGATTAACATGGTAAACTATAAAAATGTATATTTTCTGCGCCGCTGATTGTCTTGAAGGGGTGTCAAGAGATTGAGGTTGCAGCCTGTCAAAACATCACATTAGGACCCTGCGGAGCGGGCCGCTCTCTCTCTCTCTCTGCAATGATGTCTCGACTTCCTGCATCCTCTACCGTCCAAATAACGGTTCTACCGTTAGTATCAAATAAAAAGAGGAAAAGCGGAACATACAACGTGCCGCGCTCTTCTCAAAAAACTGAACGTACCTTGTTTCTTGTGTTCATCGAAGACTCCGTCCTTTAATCAACGCAAAGTCCATTGGTTCGCAAATCCATTGTGTCCACGAGCCGTTTTCGCCCTCTTGATTTCCCCCCACGAGCGTGTGACGCGCATGCCCCCTCCTCTCTCTCTTGCTCTCTCTCTCTCTCTATCTCTCCCCGCTTATGCCCTTCTCTCCTCTTCACAGCAAACAGCAGCATCGCAGGTTATTTGAACCTTTTAAGCATAATACAATATGATACTACTTATACACCGGTAACTTGCACAACAATATTACACAGCAGCAGCATAGAAAATAATATAGTACGCTAGACAGAAGCAAGTATTTTACAAAGCATAGGCAACCGTGTGTAGTCTATATTAGCTACATCCCGTTTTAATAAACTCCTTTCCTTTATTTCTTTATTTAAATATTATGTTTAATATTAATAAATATTAATTGTAAAATATTAATAAATATTAATTGTAAGTATGTTCTTTATTTTTCTGACTATAAATAGATGTAGGCTATACTTCTTTAAATGTAGTACATTCCATATAAATGTGAATTCGCCCTATTTTATTTAATTTTTTTCCTTGTTCCTTCCTTTATTTACTTTTCCATTTCTTATCGTTCTTTAATTCGACCTATGCTATGTTCTATTTCATGAATATGCTGAAAACTGCTGATAAATCCTGGGAATATGCTACATTCTGACGAGATAAACAGACAGACAGAGATGGATGCAGATATATATGTACTGTACCCTTTGAATCTCTAAAACTAAAACAAACCACTGCAATGCATATTAGAGAGACACACTGACCCACTTCAGCGACATGTGGCCCTCTTTCTGATCGTAGGCAAATGCTGGTGTGTAGAGAGCGACATCGTGTGGGGAGTTTTAGAAGTTCAGAATATCCCAAACCATTATCTCCCAGACTGTATCCAGGACAGCGGTATGGAATCCCACACCCTGGGGAGTCTTTGTTACACTTCCATTCTGTGATTGTGGAAACCGTGTCTGTGGGCTCTGAATATGGACTGAAGATGAAGTGGGACAGCCTTTTCAGCTCCATTTGCATTGAAATTTGACATGCTGCTGCAAAGAAATTTGAATTATGGGATAAAGAAGATTTTTACTCAGCCCATGATGTTGCACACTATATGCACAAAAGATAGACAGATCATCTGTGATAATCTTGTTTGTAGGAATCGTGTACGGGAGCTTTGAGCTGGCCAACGAACACATATTATTTGACTACAATATAACTTTTTAAAAATATGGATTGACAATGACCCACATTATCAGTTTTTTTGTAGATTACAAACTCATCTAAAAAAAACAATAAAAAAACATGATTTCATTTGTAACTGAAATACCACTAGAAAACATGAACATACTATTCATGAAACCGGTTAATTAAATTAAAAGTTACTGTATAGAGAAGCGTGACTCTCTCATTATGTGACAACAGAGCAGCAGGAGAAGCAGATGATTGAGACTTCCTCAGGGACTCAGAACAGCTGAACACTGAAGTCTCTGCTAACATCTGTGTGGTTTGCCCGTTTGCCCCAGTAACACCTCCATATTGCTCTGATAGCCTAAGCCTACTAATCTCACTACTCACATAACACACACACACACACACACACACACAAAGACTCCCACTGCACTGGGCTTTCATAAGTGTGTTCATTGAAATCGGATCACACAAGCTATATTGTTTGTATGACATTGATCAGACTCAGAGATCACAGGGTGCCACTTGTGTACACTGAACTGCTCCACATTTGTGCGCAAAAACCGTGCCAAAAGTGTAAGTGTGGAAAAATGAAAGTCTGAAGAATACAGATCCTATTTGTTTTGCGTTAGCATGAAGCTGCAGCTTCAAAATACATGAATTAGCTACACGTACGATAGTTTACACCTTTGCAAATCTTCCTTTGCTCATGCAAATTTGTTTTACGCTTGCAATTTTATGTAGCCTACTCTTTCACAAATCTTACCCTGCGCATGTAATTCTTTTGGGCACTACTTTACCTTCATAGTTATCACATTCCCATGACTTGGCTGTGTCTGAAAACTTAAAAATGCTATGTTGGAAGAGGCATCAACGTCCGAATCCAATGTTAGCGTCACTTCCTGTCTCATTATAGGCTAGTCTTTCATCCGATCGATTTTTGAAAGGAGCATGGATGTATCTTTCACATAATATCCCACAATCCTGTGCTTTCCATTCTGACAATTGTGAATTGTCAATTGTGAATTGTCAATTGTGAACTGAAAATTGCGGTTTGTGGTCAGTTTGTATTACGTTTTTGAACAACGTTTTTTGCTTTTGATGTCATTTCAAGTGGGAACTTTTTACTGTGGTAATTAAATGTGAACTTAGTTATCACCAAAGCTCCTGTCTTGCGGAGGATCTGGTTTTTTGTGTGTTTTTTTTTTTTTTATCGACTACTGTAACTACTTGATCCAGTAGAGGGCACAAGGATCCAGTAAGCTATACCTACAGTGTTCGTTTGCATAAAAAGTTAGCCATCCAATTTTTTTTCTTTTCAAAACAAGTCAGTTAGCTACATAAAAAGTAAGACTGATTAGCTATCTATTGTTTAACTGCTAGTTTGTCAGACTAATTCTTAAAGCACACAGTCTTAACATAGTCAGCCTATTTCTGCCAGGACCACTTTTGTCAAATACGATTGACAATTAATAAGCATACAGTTTGGATTGCCGGTATGGTTCCGCTAGAACTGCTATCCACACAGCATATTGCATTGATAAGAGCAGGGAGAGTGAGATCCTCACTGCAGAACATGAAATCCACGGGGATTTCCTCCCACCTTACTTATACCGAAACCTACCCAGCTCCACCCCCGATCCCTAAACCTACCCAACTCCAACCCTGATCCCTAAACCCACCCCTAAACTTACCCAACTCCACCCCTCAGATCTGGATCCGACTCGGCCCCCTGGATCTTGTGTAGCTACTGTAACGAGGTACTGGAGAAAGCAGCAATAACCCACCTTAGGGTAAACAGAACAGAACCAACATGAAAATATGCGGTAGCCTATCATTAATTCAAGATTTTAAGTACAACATCATTTGAGAATTGAATCATGGGGGTCATGGGGAATCAAAAAATGCCAAATGGGCGAGAGGAGGATTTAGGGATTGTAATGAGCTCCTGAGAAACATGATAACTGCATTGTAAAAAAATCTTTTCAGGATTAGTAATCACAACATTTTATCTTTTGTCAAAACTTAAATAATTTAGTTCAGAACATATAATTTTGAGTTTCTGATGATTAAATAATTCTCCATTGTATTAACTCACTTTTTTCATTTTCAATGAACTTAAAATTAAGGCAACCAGGTTACTTACTTTTTTAAGTTCAACTAACAATATTTTTACAGTGATAATACTGAAGGAGCTTGTATATGGTGATAGGCGTTGTAGCTGACTGACTCTGTTTATGCAGCTGGCCCCCAGATCTATAAGCTAATGCCTTGAATTAGTCCTCATTGTATTAATAATTTACTATTACTAGCTAATACTCTATTTGCCCCATAAGCACAAATAACACATTAACTTGCGAAAGAATGAAGCCCAGTTTTCCCAAATTTAACAAACTTTATGCATTTCTTGTTCATCTAAACTAACTCCTGTTTTGTTTTTTTTTTGTTTTTTTAATAGTTTTACCATGTAAGATGATTTGTATGTGCACCAAATGCATTTTTATTTGGAATTGAATATCATAGCCTACATGATTTAGGGATTGAAAACTGAATTTAGAACTCAAAGGGTTGTTTTTGATTTAATTAATAATTTAGATGTAGGCTGCAACAGTCTCTCCCAATCGTTCTTATGCTACTGAATTCAACACATTTGTATCATAATCTTTAGCTATAGCTACTCTTTAAATAAAGCCTACAATTTAACTTCAGTAAGGTTTGCAAAGTTTTCCCCTTTCCCCAAAGAATTGAAGTGTTTAAAGTGAAAGTGAGTGCATGGATCCAGTTAGCATTTTAGATATTCAAGCCCCCCACTACGGAAGCCTCCGCATACCTTAAGATACAATGGCCCTGTTGTGTCCTACAGGACTACCACCTTCACCACCTACCACCTTTAGCATTTCACTGCACACTGCAGCAAAAGGTTGGTTCTCCTCAGTTTGAGCTCCACAAAAAGCTCCGCTTTTAAATTTTTAAAAACCATAAATAGGCTATGTTCAGAGCAACATCTCTCTCAGCTTTCAAGTCAAAGGAATTCTCTGCCTGTGGATTATATTATCCTCAACAGCTCAGATGACCAATGATTTCAACAGATGTAGACATTTGGAGCATCAACCAACAACCAGTCTTGATCTGAATTTTCACCAATTTGGATTATCGATGGAATATGATCCAGATCATCTTGGAGTGAAATGATTTTAAGATGCATTTTTGTCAACATAAGCGACTCAAGGCTGCACAAGGTTAGAACACGCAAGCATCAGAACATGCAGTATTTCTTTCTAACATGCTGACTTTTAAGTTATTTTGCTGAAGTTTACGTTCTGTTGGTTATGGATTTCTCAGTAGTAAAAACACCATGAAAAAAGCACCAAAAAATGTAGCAGACATTTCTGATATTTTCTTTAATCTTTCCTTTTAGTAAAAACAACTGTAACAGGTGCAAGCTGTGCTTCATTCAAGTCCATTGGGCAGTCAGGGACGAGTCAAGATCACTTCTGACAAACATAAGGTCGACCACTTAACATGCTTTATTTCAGCATTCAAAATAATTAAAAACATCTCAAATTATTATACATATACAAAATAGGTACAGATCTTCTTGTTTTAACCCCCCGATGGTGTGCTTCTCTCATAATTTTAGTACTTTTCTATTTGATTGCCTGTTTTATGCTTTAAAAAACCCTGGTTGAAAACCAAACAAATCCTGATTACAGAAGGGTGGGAAGGAAGTGGGGATCTAGCTGGAAGCAACTGGACAACATTTGGGGGGATATTTTGTAAAGAAACCAAAAGACAACAACCAAAAAGTGTCAAAAGGTGTTCGGAACATAAAAACAGACTCCACCTGCTTATTCTGCACTTGAAAAGACTGTGTGCATCACAGCTACAGTACTGCTTCTTAACAAAAGCTCTGCTGTCTGGCTCTTAGCTTACACTTGAGAAAGAGAAGCGTCTGTTACAACTGGGCAGCAAGACACTAGGGTTTCTTTAGCACCAAAGGCCCTGTGAGGAAAAGCGACCAACAACACATTACTTTTAAAGCTTTCAGGACCTCATGAGGAAATAGCACCTTTACAGCTGTCAATTGATCTTTTAACCATTATACTTCTGCCAAGTGAAATCCTGACCTGGTGTTGGTCAACACTGGGAATTGCAGGTTTCTTTTTTGAGGTAGCCATAAGACATCAAAACAAAGTTGAACCCCTGTTTCTACAAAGAAGTACTTTGTGTGGCTCTTGAGAGGAACGTTGGCATTGGGCACCCGGTGGTCCTAATGGGTACAACACAAAGACACTTAAATGTCATTTTACAGATTTATTTAACACCTGAACATGGTACAAAGCATTTGGTTTCGCTCTTTCATTGTCCTTCCTCAGTGGTTGAAAAAAAGTCACTGCGATGTGTCTTTAAAACTCCAGGGGGATTTTACACTTTATAAGTATATATTATTTTCTTGTTGCCAGTGAAACAAATGAGTCTTCTAAAGTATCCTCAGTGTGGCTGGTGACAAAATAGTGGTCCAAAAAAAAGCCTGGTAACACACAACCACTGTCTTCTGAAGCACAGGTCTAAGCAAGTGGACCATTTGGACAGCCAAATTGAATTCTAGGGTTTGGTTTTAATGCATAGAAAAGATTTTAGAGAGATGATTGCTAGAAAAAAACACACACACACGCATTCAAACAATCTCAAGTCCAGATTTCTTTTTTACAAGAAGCAGACTGGGCCAACTTCAATGCCAAATTCCTGATTAGGTGCACCAACGTCCATAGGGGCGATGTCAATAATAGGCAGACGGGATGTTTTCGTTGTTTTGTAGTCAATGACTGTCTTGCCCCATGCACCGGTGTGCGACTGGAGAGATGGAAAAAGCAAAACAGGGATAGAATTAGAACCTTTGCCAAACTGTATTAGCTCTCATATTCAAGTACACAGTACAGTTGTGATATTGAGATGACTGCGATAGTCGCATCAATAAATGATCTAGAAGTTAGAACTCACCGTGCAACCATCCTCAGTGACACTGTATGTGAAGCGGCTGTTGCCCTCTGCTCTAATCTCAATCTCGTTGGAGCCCTGGAGCAGAAGAGCCTTCTTCAGGTTGCCAGAAGCCTGGTCCATGTATGCAATGCTGTTCTTGCAGTGGTATGTAATGTTCTGGGAGGCCTCAGTAGACATGAGGCGCAGGAAGGTGAGCTGAATGTTGACATCCTCAGGCTTTGAGCCCTGGCTGCCGTACTCAAACTGTAGGTTTAAACAAGAAAGTAAAACAAAATGAGTAAATAATAAACAGACACATGAAAAAAAAACATCGTTTTTGGTCTTGTTGACATCCTGACCTGGAATCCATCGGTCATGGCCTCTCCGAACCAGACGTGCTTCTTCTCCTTGATGTTCTTGCTTGTGTACCAGTTCTTCTTGGGAATGGCGGCCTCAGTTGGGTAGACACAGGTCTCGCCAGTTTCCATGTTGCAGTAAACCTTGATGGCATCCTGGTTGCAGCCCTGGTCAGGGTCAATCCAGTACTCTCCTGTGTTTTGTTTTGGAGGAAGGAGATGATTAAGCAAGTAAGCATGACAATATAGTATGATGACCGTAGAATTGGGCAATTGGGAAACGTACCGCTCTTCCAGTCTGGGTGGCACATCTTCAGGTCACGGCAAGTGCGTGCAGGGTTCTTCTTGGTGCCATCTGGGCTCATGATGCTTTCAATCTGCTGGCTCAGGGACTTCAGGGTGGTGTCAACCTCCAGGTCACGGTCGCGCATCACATTGGCATCGTCGGCACGGAAGTGGCGGAAGGGATCAGGGGCCTTCTCCTGTGGCTGGGCAATGAAGCCGATGTCAAATCCACCACCAGAGGGTCCAGGAGGTCCAGGGGGTCCGGGAGATCCAGGAGGTCCCTATATGAGTGAGTAAACCAAATATGGCGGGATTTAAGTATGTGTTTGGCTTGCTGGATGCATAGTCATGTAGAAAAAGAAAGGATCACCCACAGATGGTCCAATTTCTCCATTGCGACCACGGGGTCCAGGAGGTCCAATGGGTCCAGGAAGTCCGCTCATACCATCCTTACCAGCAGCTCCAGCAGATCCAGCAGGGCCCTATTAAAACAAAAATAGAAACATCCAAATTCACTCAGAATTAACTCCAAAACACTGTGTATTTGAGAACTTGATCAAATCAGAGAAAGAATTGTAGTACAAATATGCCGTAAGATTATATATTTGATAATAACACTGACTCTAGGTCCAGCGGGTCCAGAAGCTCCAGCAGGTCCAGGCTCTCCAGAAGGTCCCTATTGAGAAGAAAAAAAGAAATGAAAATTTTATTTTTTTTGCTGTGGATATTACATTCGAGATTTAAATTGTATGTTCCATGAGCTAAACAGAGTCACTTACTGGTGGTCCTGGGGGTCCCTGCATTCCAGTGAATCCTCTGTGTCCCTTCATGCCTCTCTCACCAGCCTCGCCAGCCTCACCCTTGTCTCCACGAGCTCCAGCGGGTCCCTGAATAAAGACATTACACCTCAGACAACAGTACTGTGTATACCACAGGCAGAGTGGGTTTTTGAGTCTTTGACTCAAGACTTACAGCGGGTCCACGGGGACCAGCAGGGCCAGCAGCACCGGCAGGACCAGCAGGGCCCTAAGAAGGAAAAAAATAATAATTTAAACAACTATTAACCTAATCTACTCCCACTTTTTAAGCCATCACCAGTTCAATTCATTTTTGGAGATGGGACACTTACAGACTCTCCACGATCACCAGTCTTTCCAGCAGGGCCAATGGGTCCAGGAGCACCAGGAGGTCCAGGAGCACCGGGAGTGCCAGCAGGGCCAGTCTCACCACGGTCACCCTATGTCACAAGCAGAAGAACAGATTTTGTTTAAGGGACACCCCCACAGTCACACAAACTAATGTGGGGTAATGTGGTTTGACTACTGAATGTGTTGCAGTATGGGACACCATTAAGCCAGCAGCTCACCTTGGGGCCAGCAGCACCATCACGTCCGGCAGAACCCTCATTACCTGGAGTACCCTAATTAAAAGCAAAGCACATAGGTGTCAACAAGGCAGGACTCTATAGTTTCAGGTTATGCCAATGAAATTCAACAGGTATTGGTGTATAGGTGCGTCCTTACCTCACGACCAGGCTCGCCAGAAGGTCCAGCCAATCCAGGGGGTCCCATGGGTCCTGGAGGTCCACGTTCACCAGAGGGACCGGAAGGTCCCTGTTTGCCAGGCTCTCCCTAGATGGAATGATGAAGAGAAGAATGATGAATGCTTTACCATGACTGAGGCTTAAGAAACCAGCTTACCAACCAGACAAACTCTAGAAAGTAGATACTGGTTGAATAAAACATGTTCATGATTGTATGGCAGTAGATGAGCCATCAAAGGGTGTAAAACAAGGACACTCACAGATGGGCCGGCAAGACCAGGGAAACCACGCTCGCCTCTTTGTCCAGGGAGACCAACAATACCACGCTGACCAGCAATACCAGCAGGTCCAGGTGTACCAGCAGGGCCCTGCAAGAAAAGAAGTTGGGATATATTAGTGATATAAAATAGGAAGTTCATCACAGGAATTCAAGATGGAAGACAGAGGTTGAATCTTATTTCCCTCTAGCAAAGAATTGTACTAGGGCAAACAATTTTGATAATAAGTACAGATTTGTCTCACAATTGAACTATACCTATAATTGATTAAATAACTACCACATTTGGTAGACCGAAAGCTCTCAGTTGAAGTATAACAATTCAAGTTGTGAATTTGAAAGAAAGCTGTGAAAATGAGGACTAAAGAGCACCAAATAAAGAGAAAAACATAATTTAATTAATATTATTATTTCAAACAAGAAGTATTTTAAACCATCTTGCCTTTCATTCTGGGGATGACTTGGGAGATATGAAACTGAGAGGCCAGTAATAATAAGTAATCTCGTTGATACAGTGTTTACAGGCCTTTACTCAAAAAGCTTTGATGTGGGAAAACATTATGTGGTCAGATCAGTCCAGGATAGCATTTTAAATGCTCAAATAAATATATGTTGTGCACATACAACACGGCCAAAAGATGTGAGGACTTGAGAGTAGAGAACTGGTTAAATTATTAGAATAATTTTGCAAGGCACTGTAAATGATATTATATCCATAGTTTGCTTACAGTCATGTATTTAACAAGGCCAGTAGGTAAGGCAATAGTGATTTCGATCGGAACGAAAGACTTACAGTGGGACCCTCAGCTCCGGGATTTCCTTTCTCACCAGGGGCACCAGGTGGTCCAGCAGCACCAACTTCACCAGTGCGCCCAGCAGGTCCAGTCTCACCACGGTTACCTTTCTGACCCTCCTTACCAGCGGGTCCGGGAGCTCCTGGGGGTCCAGAGTTTCCCTAAGAAGAGACCAGAAGCAATTAGAGAACCGTTGTAATCATGGACCACTTTGAAGCACAAATTACTGCTATCAAAATCTTTTGGAGGTTCTTACAGCAGGGCCGGGAGGTCCAACTCTACCAGCAGCACCAGGGAAGCCAGTAGCGCCCTTAACAAAACAGTAAAAATGAATTAGTCTTGTTGTGAAATGTAATTTCCAAGTGTCTTTAAAAGCATAAGATCCTGTCATTTTTAGTTGTACTGACACATCACCAAGGAATATGAAATTATGAAAGTCATACTCACAGGGGGACCAGCAGCACCACGGGCACCCTTGGGGCCAGTAGAACCAACAGGACCCTGTATGGCACAAATCAATTTAATTAAAAATTTGGAAGACACAACATAAGTGAAGACAACCATGTATCAAACGTTATAGTTCCAAAGGAGCATATGTCTGTTTTGGATGAGGAGATGATCTAAGAAGGTCACACCTGAGGTCCGGGGATGCCAGTTGCTCCTGCAGGTCCTGGAGGACCAGCATCACCCTTAGCACCATTGTCTCCAGCCTCTCCCTTAGCACCAGGCAGACCATCAGCACCCTGTTGGAGAGAAATTAGACATTTGAACTAAGAACTGGCAACTGTAATTGTTAAAACACTTTATAAGGATATATATATATACTAGAGTTACTCACAGGAGGTCCAGCAAATCCAGCAGGTCCTGAAGGACCAGTCTCTCCACGCTCACCCTATTTGTAAAATAGTAAAAGAACTTCAATGTTTCTGCAATAATCAATTTTGTATAGTATTTCTGTGCATGAAGGATTGTGCTTACAGGTGGTCCACGGGCACCAGCGGGTCCAACAAGTCCAGCTGCACCAGTCTCTCCCTATGTTAAATTACAAATGACAGAACCATGGTTGAATATGCCCTTCAACTTTGTAAGAGTTATCATCAGCGATTATTAATATATGGAATCTTACACAAAAGACACTCACCTTGTCACCAGGAGCTCCAGCAGGTCCAGGAGGTCCAATTGGTCCAGTCATACCACGGATGCCATCTTTACCAGGGGCACCATCAGTACCCTTTGCACCTTGGTCACCCTGGGATAAGAGTTTGTTATCAGTTTTGAGAATCTGTGCCATTCGATTCATTTGCTCACTTGAATTGCTGTGAATCAGTACTGAGTTTCTTGTCAGAAACAATTCTGACAGAAGTTGAAAGTTGTGCATCACTGGTACTCACTCTGTCACCCTTAAGACCTGGCAGACCAGCAGAACCACGCTCGCCAGGCATTCCTTGAAGTCCGGGAGGACCCTGAGCGCCAGGAGCTCCTTGGGCACCAGCATCACCCTAAGAAAGCAAGAAAAAAAATCTTACTCCTCAGGGCTTTGATTTGTATTTTGGGACATCCTCTCGGTTGTGCCTAGCCATTCACAGTAAATGTGTGGTATCACATCAACAAAGTGAGTCAGGACAGGTGAGACTCACCTTGGCACCATCGTTACCAGCTGAACCAGGAGAACCACGAGCACCAACTGGACCAGCAGGGCCAGGGGCACCACGCTCACCAGGGAATCCTCTGTCACCCTGGGTAAAAGGTAAATAGAGATACCATCAGTTCTTGTCCACACATCTAGAACTAGAATAAGAATTACAGGTTATGTGCCATTTGGTGATCATGGTGTAGATAGATACTCACTCTGGATCCAGAAGGTCCAGGAGCTCCAGCCTCTCCAGGAGCACCCTGTAATAGATCAAAGAAGGCAAATCAATATCGTGTCGCATGGCCTTTCATTTCTAATATTTACATTTATTCATTTAGCTGATGCTTTTATCCAAAGTGCCTTGCTATATATATGTCAGAGGTTGCACACCTCTGGAGCATCTAGGGGTTAAGTGTCTCGCTCAGGGACACATTGGTGTCTCACAGTGGATTCGAACCCTGGTTTCTCACACCAAAGGCATGTGTCTTGTCCACTGTGCCATCACCACCCCATTTTCCAAGAGACTTAATTGCTTTTGCTCAAAGAAAGAGCATGTTTATGCATAGTATCCTTGCAATTAGGCAGTGGTGAACTTTCATTAATCTTTGGTTCACATCTTCTGGATTACTGTAATATAATAAACAGCAGTTAATATAACTTACCTGCTCACCAGCCTTTCCAGGCTCACCTGTGGCACCCTGAGGTCCTGGCAGACCCTGTCATTTAGATGCACAAAAAAGAGATTAGCATATTGATGCCAATGTTTATAACAAAATAGTGTGTATTGAGTGGATGGGATGTGTGAGATGAGTTGGCACACTCACCTGGAATCCGGGAGGACCAGCAGGTCCCTGTTCACCTCTCTCACCAGCAGGCCCCTATTCATGAAAACAATATCATGAGACACAGTGGTTCATTGAAGTAATTGTACCTCATTGTTATTGTAAGTATTATTGTAATGTAGTAGATGTAAGAACAATACAAGTTGAAGCTAATGTTGTATTTAAAGCCATTATATGAATATTTGAGACCGTTAATGTATTATGTATTAGCAGGACCACTGAAATAATGTTAAATGACATGATGCATTATGGGACATTGAAGTGCTACTCACAGTAGGTCCAGTAGCACCAGGAGCACCAACATCACCGTCCTTACCAGGAGCGCCCTATAGTTAAGCATAAAACACAATAGAATAAGGCCCAGACTAAGACACTATGAACCAAAAAGGGTAAAAGAGAACTGTGGTGTGTAAAAGAAAAGCACAGATACTTACAGTGGCACCAACAGCACCCATCACACCTCTCTCACCAGGTTTGCCACCCTCACCCTGCACAGGGGCAAAATTAACATCACTCTTAAAAAGCTTTTTGTAACAAATGCACACTGAACCAGAAGTCAAAAGTTTCTTAGACATAAAACAAAAGTTATCAAGGTGTGACTGTCTGCAATTTGGCTATGCAATGAGAATACTCACATTTTATAGTGTAGTTTTTTTCAAACTGAAAGAGTCAAGAGAGTTTAGTGCACTCACAGCAGCACCCTTAGGTCCAGGGAATCCCATGACACCAGGCTGTCCTCTGGCTCCAATGGGGCCAGGTGGTCCAGGGCGGCCATCTTGTCCAGCATTACCCTGTTAAATATAAAACAAAAAGACCTGTGAGCTTTGATCCTTTTCTACAGATACCTGGGTATGAGATGAGGTTCAATTGAGATGAGGTATTCAATAAGGTTCCATTAGTTAACATTAGTTAATTACTTACAATGCAAAGTCCAGTCCCAGACTAACATGCATGTTTGAGTTGAGTTTTAAAGCAGCTTGCTCTGACATATCTTAAATTATGTGACTGTCATTGTTTTGTCTCAAGAGTCACACCAGTAGAGTTTTTTCTAAAGCACATTAATAAAAGCTACTTTAATATCCTAATTAAACTAGTCTAATTCTGGCTTAATCTAACAATACCTGTCTGTGAAACCAGCCAATGGTTTTACTGATTTTGGTGTCTTTTTTTAAACCAATTTTCTTTAAATGTTCTGCAATAAACAATCCAAGGTGTCAAAGCAGTGGCTTGGTATTGTTGGATTCAGAGGTGTAAGAAAAGGTCCAGAAAGTAAAAGTCCTCCACAGTATTGTGTTCCAATCACCTGGTTTGCTAATTAGCTCAGTTTTTTTAAGCCAGGATATAGAACTAATTAATGCAATCAGCTGGCTGAGTAAAACATATGGAATAAACATATGGCAGGACTTCTGACCCCTGGATTTCAAATACCGGATCAAACCAGTAGCATACTAGACCAATTTAGGATGCATTTGGCTTATCTGTTTTAGTGTAGTAGATTTGTTGAGACATTATGGAGAATTATCTGGGCACTCACAGGTGGTCCGGTCTTTCCATCAGGTCCAGGGCTGCCAGGGCTACCAGTCATACCCTGTAATTGGAGAAGGGGTCAAACACTGACATCCTAATACACAATCAATCCCACCAATAATAAATACATCATTCCTGTGGGTGCCAATTTTCTCACCTTGGATCCTGGCATACCAGGTTCGCCATTGCGGCCAGGCTCACCAGTGGCACCCTTAGGTCCAACAACTCCAGGGCCTCCACGCTCACCAGTGGCACCCTGTTACAGAGATCAAAAAGAGTTGCACCATTTACCATTGATGAAATTTAATATATAAATATGGTAATACCCTAAATTGCTCCTGATTTAATATCCTTAATGATATCCTATGGTATATTATTATTATTATGATTATGGTAATATCCTAAAATCTCCTGATTTTCTGCCTATTTTCTGTTTAGTTGTTAACTAACTAATTTGTATCTTTTGTAGACCCACCTTAGGACCTGCAGATCCATCAGCACCAGGGAAACCACGAGCACCCGGAGCACCCTGCATAAAGAGGTGTGTAACTGTTAAGGTCTAGGCCGCTTTTAAGGTTCTCACTGATATTTTCGATTATCTGGAGAGGTTTAAGTGTGGGTACATACACGTTCACCAGTAGGTCCACGGCCACCAATTGCACCGGGCTCACCACGGGCTCCTCTCTTGCCTTCCTCACCAGGTGGGCCAGGGGGACCCTGAACTCCTTGGGCACCCTGGGTGAGCACAAAAGAAAAAGGAAGATGGTTAGAAATGAAAGAGACAGTCAGATTAGAAGGAAATAGTTGTATAATAGTCCTAAGGCATTGTTTTTACAAAGCTGTGGAATATTTCAACTACACTTGCATGATTAGATTGATATAAAATGGAGTTTTATAAAATAATGAAGTGTGACAATGTTTTTAAGATCAGTACTTACAGCCTCTCCCTTAGCACCAGCCTCTCCTTTGGACCCAGGGGCACCGGCCTCACCCTGTAAAACGTAAAAAGTAATTGTGTGAAATAATTCACATATTGTCTCAAAAAATATGTCTGATGATCTGAGAAGAAATAGACACTTACGGTGTTACCCTTAGGGCCAGGGGCACCAGAAGCTCCAGCAGGTCCAGGAGGACCACGTGGTCCAGGGAAACCAGGAGCACCAGCAATACCAGGAGTGCCCTATAGGTGGCAGCAGAGAGCAGCAAAGATATGCCGTTAATTTACCAACACCAAAGTTCTAATCCAGGGAGAGGAAATATATTGGCCTAAAGAACAACTTTTATCAACATGAGCATTTGGTTAAACTGATACTTACAGGAGCACCCTTGGGACCAGCGGCACCATCAGCTCCGTTGTTACCCTACAGTAGAAGGAAAGCAAAATGGACAAGGTGGTCAGGACTGAACTGCTCAAGTAATTGAAATGTAAAACTGCAAAAAATATGATATTATATTTGATGTTTGCAAGGATTTACTCACAGCGGGTCCAGCAGCACCAGCAGGTCCAGGGTTACCAGCCTCACCACGGGCTCCCTGGGGTCCCTCTGCACCACGAGATCCCTGAGGACCAACCTCTCCCTGGAGAAAGCAAAGAGCAAGAGAGAGATGGGTCAACATTACACTTAAGTAGAGCTAAACAGGGCATCTCAATTCTCAGTGTAAATGAAGATTTGTGTTTATAATCCATAAAAAAAAACATTAAGATTATCAATGGATCAATATCTCTATGATGCTAGAAGATAAGTTTGCATGTCATCTCAACTTTCTATTAATTTTTCCATTGTGGATCATTCAAGTTCCAAACAAATAATAAGTTCAAATAAATAAGCTTTGACCTACTAACACATTTCCAAAGATCAACGCTTCATTCATTGTTGGCCCACATAATCGAGATGAGTTATCGAGAACTACGGCAACATATACGACTCCATTGACCCAACTTGTGGCACTCTAGCTATGTGTTTGGTTTGATATGGAGTTTGAATATGTGTAATCATGTAAACAAATGAGAGAGGTTTTATTACCTTAGCTCCAGGGCCACCAGGGAATCCTGGGGGGCCAGCAGGGCCAGTTGGGCCCTAAAAAATAGAAAAAAAAAAGAAATTATATTGAGGTATTTTTTGTACTCATCATCATTTTTCAGATTAATTCAGATCTGGTGTCTTTACAAAAAGAATCTCGTCTATAACAACAAAAACTGCTACTTACAGGAGGACCAGCAGCTCCAGCGGCACCATCATTACCACGAGCACCCTGAAAATTTAAGAACATTGAGAAGTGGTGATTATTTGGAAGTCATTTATTATTTATATATTAAAAGTCTAATCTGTGCTATGGAGAGGACAGGACTCTCTGTGTAAAACTCTGGTTTATGTTTGAAGGAATATCTCAACACATATAAAATAATCAAAAATGTGCAGTAAACCTTTGAAAAATGTGGTTAAGCTACTATGAAATGCTCAATATCCAGGTCTGTCCTTTGTTAACAAGGTACAGCTAGTTACATCTATAAATAATGTATAACTCTCCAACATAGGTCACATATCAGGACAATAATAAAGTACAGTTCACTTCAAGGTTATAAGGGTTACTTACAGCAGAGCCAGGAGGACCAGCACGGCCTCTCTCGCCAGGCAGACCACGAGGACCCTTGAAAACATTAGATTTACATTAGAACAAAGTGCAAATGTGGATTTGGAATTTGAGAGACACAAATTTGCAAAATAGCATGAAAGTCATGCTTAAATATGCAAATCAAGTGTGAATAGATGATCCTTACCATAGCACCAGGGGTTCCGTTCTCACCAGGGGAGCCAGCCTCACCCTAAAGGGCAAAGCAGGGTGTTAACTGGTCTGCTTACTGTGAAATTTAGGTATGAAGTGTAATACTGATTTTAAATTCTGATTTCACCTTAGGTCCAGCAGGGCCAGCATCTCCCTTAGCTCCATCTAGACCGCTGAATCCCTGAGGTACAGAGGATGCACGTAAAGATTTAATTCATGTAGACATAGGTTGATACTCATCGAACGAGAGGAACCACTCCCTTGAGCTAGAGCACTCACTCTGTGTCCCTTGATGCCTGGAAGTCCAGGGGTTCCGGGGAATCCACGAGCACCCTAGGGAGAAGGACAAAGGCAGAATGATTTTTGTACCCCTTTCTCATTTTGTGGGTCAAACACCATAATGCTAATAGCTAATGGAATGCAATTATAACAATAGTGTTTTCTTTCGGAAATCCTGTGAATAGCAACACTCACCTGTGCGCCAGGGGCTCCACGCTCACCAGGGCGACCGGGTTTGCCAGACTCACCCTACAGAGTCAGAGAAAAAACAGATGAGAAAAGGAAAAAGAAGCTGAATCACTGGTTAAACCCTAGAATGAATTATGAGAAATGTTTGCTATTTCACTCCATCACTTGATGGAGTTTTTCGGTTCATTGCCACTGTTGCCTTTGGCTTGCTCAGTTGGGGATATTCAAATTAAATGACCCATCATACCATTGATCTGCTCAACCAAACTTGATTGTCTTTTTTCCAGTAATAAACAAACACTGTTAAGTTGTTTTGATTGATACTGTGAAGCAGCTTTGATACAATCTGTATTGTGAAAAGAGCTATATAAATATATTTGACTTGACTGTCACAAATTCCTGATGTTTCTGTATCTGTTTCTCTATGCTTGGCTCCCCAAAGTCTTAGATGAACAATATGCAACTGTACTATAACTGAACTACACTGTATTATCTAATGAAGTTAAAAAAACGGTTCTTAGATCATCATAAACCAAAATCTAAAAATTACATGGATTACTTACATCCTCTCCGTTCTTTCCAGGGGGACCAGCAGCACCACGGGGACCCATTGGACCCTAAAGCAGGGAAGCAGCAGAAAAAAAATCCAAGTTAGGAAAACCATGTGTGTCCATGTGAGTGTATTTTTATGTTTCGCATTGTGGCGGCATGAGTGAGTCACACTTTGGCAGAGTGATTTATCCAGATCAAAAAAGTGAAATATTGACTAAGCATCTAGATGCCTGAGGTCAAGATTCATTTTAACCTACTGGAGTCACATATCTAAGTAGGTTAGAGTAATATTAATGTGGGGGAATGTAAATGGGTAAAGTGATTGACCTCAGATATTTACTGTGTGTTTGATTGGATGGATGTACAGATTATTTGTTTAGATACTCACAGGAGCACCAGCCTCGCCAGGCTCACCAGGGGGACCAGTAAATCCTTGGGGTCCCTGTAGAGGAGAGCAAAGGTCACAAGTTACAAAAAGCACAAGCCTGAGGAACACTGTTTACAGGGCGAGAGCGAGATTACATGCTAAAATAAGCATTGAGCAAAAAGGTTGCAGCTCGTTTAGACTTCCTGGGTGGATAAAAATTAGATATAAATTTATAAAAGAATAAAAATACTAATACAAATTAAATGTATTCTGCTTTTCCCAGGTACAAAATTGGAAACTAATTTCAAAGATTAAATTGAAAATGACAACAAATAAAAAAGGTGCATATTTATATGTATCTATTAATTTGAAAATGACTTCTAATATGGAACTGTTTAAAACATATTATATATGTCAGGATGTCAAGACTTTTAAGAATTGTACTCACAGAAGCTCCAGGAGGTCCAGGGGGTCCACGAGGGCCCATGGGTCCCTGCAAAAAAAGAGAAAAAGGAGATATAGTCAGTAAACCTGACAAATTAACAATTGGTGAACATATTGTTCAAGGGATATTTTGTTTGAAGCTACATGCTACACATGCCTTGTATTGGGCTAAAGTGAGTTCTGTTTAGATCAAGAATATACTAAGCATGTGTTTGTTGTCAAATCAGCAGCTGATTTGATGCTGTGTTATAAAAAAGATAAATAAGATAAATAAGTGGACGTGCATATTGTACATTTATTGAAGTTGTATTTGCATCACTCATGGGTTTGTAGGATGCATGCATGTAAAGGAATATGTGTCGGTTATCATGTGTGCATTTTTACCATGGGGCCTGGGACGGCCATTCCACCTCCGGATTTCTCATCAAAGCCACCAGACATCTGAGGAGAAAAGTTCTGTGGAGGGACAAGAAGAAAAAGCAAAAACCTTGTCAGTAATTTGGACTGGGTCCATTTAGTTCTTACAAGGGATGAGATAAGAGACCCTTAAATGGGATCTGTGCTCATCTCACTAAATGTAACTAACAAGCTCATGTTCAGGAGCTTATCTTAAACTTAAACCAAATGCCATGCCTGTGTGCAACTATAGCAACTGCCCTGAGGGCGCTGTCCACTTTAATGGTGCTGAAATGTGTCAGCCCTTTGACCTAAAGGTGTTTTAAATGTGATCTGATTTCAGATTCCGGCCTAGACAAACTCTGGAAGTTTTGCACCTGGCCTGAAGGTACATTTAAGTTACACCTTTTACAGGTTGGAGAAATTTAGTATTTTCCCAATTTAGGATTAGATACTTACTCCACCAAGGCCAGGAGGTCCAGGGGGGCCTGGGGGCCCAGGAAGGCCAGGCTGGCCAGGGATTCCATCATTGCCAGCAGGGCCGGGAGGACCCTGTTTAAGGTCAAAGGAAGGGAAAATTAGGATTTAAGGGGATGAGAAAAGAAACACATTAAAGCCCTTACAGTTCAAAATGATTCACCACATCTATAGGTCAAGTCCTTTTTACTTGGTAGAGGTATGATGGTGGAAAGTGGTGGGCTGATATATAATTTGGTTGTCTTTTTACATTAAATACAGTCCAAATCATCTTTCTGTGCCTCATCAAAAGGGCAGCTAAAACACCACAAATACCATATAAAAGACAAACTAAACTATCTGCATGTGCTTGTAGTGTAATTCTGTTGTTATGGAGACAAGTCAGATATAAAGCATATCATTAGTGCTGCTGGTACTGTACTTTCTGTGTGTTATTACATAACCATGCATTATAAACCACCCATGACCTTGCTAACAAACACTTGAACAACTCAAAATCTCAAATAAATCAGATTAAAACTAGTTTTAGATAAAATCCAATGTCAGTCAGAAAAGCTATAAAAAAGAATTTATGACTGAAAAATGTAACATTTAGCATATAGTTATATAACAAACAATATATATAGATGTGAGGGATACAATCTTTTTGTGAAGTGCTGATGACAGCTGATTTTGAATTACATGTTTGTTTGTTTTTTGTCTTCAAGAACTTAAAAATATTCAAAACCCTTAATGAGGCAATAAACAGATGCATAAAAAGAGAGAAATATAAACCTACCCTGTCACCCTTCTCACCGGGAGAACCTCTAGGTCCCTAAGAGAGAGCGATGAACACAAACGAGTTTATAAGGATTTGTTTTCCCAGATAAACATAAATGAGTTTATAAGGATTTGTTTTCCCAGATAAACATAACATCTTTTAATTAAATAGTTTCAAATGAGTTCAAACGATGCCTTGAGCATGATGTACTTATTGCAATAAACTAAACATTTCACAAGATTCTTCTACAAAGCAATGAACTGAAAACTTATTTGAGGCCATAATAAGCTGATAAAAGTAAAGCAACATTTACCTCAACACTGGGTTCCTGGAAATCTACACAATTGAAGGGGAAAAAAGAAAAAATTAAAACCATATAAAAACAGAAATGAATTAGATGCTTATCAATCAGCCTAACAAATGAGTCTCTGGTTTTCCCCAATTAGATTTGAGGCTTTGAGCCTTGATTTAGGCCTACTAGACCAAGAACCAAGCGACAAATTAATCCAGTGAATAACCATAAGGCTTGAAGGTCATATTTAAAAATCCAAGGGAGTGAATGTTGTGGATCCATAAGAATGTTCCCAGACATTTTAATGGGGGAAGAGGTGTGGTTGTTTTGTTTGCCCAAGGTGAGGGGGGATAACCCCCTGATGCGTGAGAATCAAGGCGTCGTACCGTCGTCTGGGCAGACGGGGCAGCACTCGTCGTGGGGAATCACTGGGTTGGGGCAGTCGGTCGTGTCCTCGCAGATCACCTCGTCGCACATAACGGTGCCGCTGTCGCACACGCAGATTTGGCATGGCTCTGGTTTCCAGACGTCCCTGTCATTGTAGACCTGGCCGTCCAATGTGCAGCTGCCACTTGTGCCTATAACGAGAGTTGCATGAGTGTAAAAGTAGATATGTAAACGTTTGCTATTTCAATATGTCATAAGATTTAAAACATTCAGGTCGGTGTGTTTCTTGTTTACTGTCTTCCACGTGAGCCTAAATCAGTGAAGTAAGGTGAGAAATTAATAATATAGGCTACTTTAAGTCATCTTTTAAATAATCTCCAGATCTCTAAACTTAGATCTTATAAGGGTGTAGGATTTGGTCAACTGAAAGTAGGCATTCTCTTTAGCATTTCCTTTTGAAAACATTTCCCGTAGACGTCAATGGGGACAGAATAGCGGATGTTAATAACGCACACCTTTACTTTAGCTTGAAAGTGTTTGGTTTGGATAGGACCGCTAGGTGGCGTAGTGCCGTTGGGCCCAGGTTCCAGTTTTCAGTGGGAAAAGCTTGAGGGAAAATTTCCACGTCTGCTGAAGCTCACCGTCCATCATGAAGTAATTGAAAACTGTCGACTTGGCAACGGCTAACGTTTTCCTTCAGTGGAAAGTCTGCTGGGTCCGCATGTGTTTTCAATCACCATAACAGAGGGGGGAAAGGGATGGGGTGGGGGATTGTCAAAATATGATGTCATTGCACATTTAACCACCAAGTGGCGCTGGGATACTGCCTGAAAAACCCAAGCCCTTCAGATGTAAAATTATGGGTCTGGAATATTAATTAAAAACAAGAACAACAAAAGACATTTAAACTATTATTCTTTCTATATCAATGTAGGCCTACAACAAAATCAAGAAGTTTTGTTTTAATGTAGGCTACATAAAGACTTCTCTATCCAGTTTGGAGAGATGCTAAAGTGAGATCATCACTTTTTGTTTGGCGGGGGAAACTTTTTAAAATAGGATTTCTCCCATATCCAGATTATTTAGCTGGAATTTGACATTTAGGCTATATTGTTACCAAGTTGCTTGGTTTTCCTCCAACTGGCAAATTTTATCAATAAGCAATGTCTTCTGAATTTGTATTTATCTCCAAGTTTTTGTTTCCAAATTTGTATCAGTTGACTTTCAAGAATTGAGCACATTATGGAATATTTGATCTCGTCCCTGTCTGCTTTTCTCATTTGGCAGCTGTTGAGGAAAACACATTGCGCGTGGAGGAGAATCTCCAAAACCTGTGCCAACTTGACTCCAGAGGCTCGCGCATGCAGAGCGTGAAAAGGCCCAGTGGGTGTAATGCATATCCACACTAAGCAAATTTTCTTCTATCCCAGAAGAAAACATAATCTATGATAGCCTAAAGGTTAGAGGAAAACGCCTGCATGACCTTTTTCTTGTTTTGTAGTCCTGAGAGAATAATTAATCTTGCTGTTTCCTTCTAAAGCATCACAAAATAGCCTCACTGCTTCACTTTTGCACCCACTAACCTCCAGCAAAGCTTAAAAAATGTAGAAAAGTTATACTTACGATCATCCTCCCCTTGTCCTCTTGCCAAAAGCACCGTTGCGCTTAGCAACAGCGCCAACCGAATATCCACAAAGCTGAACATGTCTAAATATTAGACATGTAGACTCTTTGAGGCGAGGGAAGTTCTTTTTTTCCTTTAGACTCCAATCATACACGGTAGGGTCCGGTCTTCTGTGATTCCAATCCAGACCCCAGCAGAAACTCCCTACTGCCTAAACCAACTCTAGGTCCTGGCTTTTATACCCCAAACTTTCTGGGAGGCGCCGGGCGTAGATAACTCAAGCATGTTCACGTTTAATAGAACAGCGTCCCTCCTTCACCGGACAGGAGGGCTGTCTTCACGACGTTTTCAGAACTAACTTCTGAAGAAACCTGATCTCTTAATAAAAAGGTGAGGGTTTGCTCTCAAAACTTCTTTTTGGTGAAGCTAAGTTGTGTGCCAAGGTGACCACCTGTATTGTGGCCATATCTTTTCTTTCAATATTGAATTCTGGAAAGACCCATTGACTAAAGACTTTCTTCAGATGAGGACTTGGAGAAGAGGACCACGCAAAGCTTTCTGAACTAAATTTGTTGTCATTTCTTTACTAATTTGTATACCGACGGAACAATTCTGTTATAGATATTAAGCTACTTCAGTTCATTTTTTTCATTATTAGATGTATATCTATCTATCTATCTATCTATCTATCTATCTATCTATCTATCTATCTATCTATCTATCTATCTATCTATCT
>JAOTRC010000001.1:20868690-20881519 GCA_027497675.1 Cyprinella lutrensis | reverse complement strand
TTCGTATGAATTCGTACGAATGACCTACCCCTTACCCCGCCCCTAAACCTACCCATCACGTGGGTTTAGACAAATCGCACGAATTTGTATGAGTGAGGTCGAACGTATTAGACACTTTTATCATTCGTCGAATTCGTACTAATTAGTCATAAGATAGCGTAGGATACACACACACACACACAGAAATACACTTAAGAATATCTACGTATAAAATGTAATCCTAACACGTTTACAAAAGCCAAGTCGTTCCTACATTTTGCGTAAATTGATTTTAGTAAAACTTTTGTACACAGATATCACAAATTATAATAATAATTCTCTTTACTGACCACATCCAGTTCTGGAACTTTCTCCATTATCTCCACAAATCTTTCAATCCGTGTATTTTTATTGAATATGAAGTCATCATCAACCCACAGGAAGTATTTAGTGGTGACTTGAGAAACAGCCAGATTTCTTCCCGCAAACCAGCCCTAAGTAAACAAAAAAAGAGAAATTATGGGTTTAGCTCAGTTGCAATTTTAAAAGCACAAAAGCATTTTTTTATTGTGTTTTAGATCATCTTCAGTCATTTTGCAGTAAAAGTGTAATATAGGCATTTTCACAGGGTCGAATGGTTCCAAGAATGGTAAAGGCCGGTTCCAGTAATAATTCGACTTGAACTTGGTTCGGCAAAGTACTTAAACGGTAGTAATTAAACAGTTGGCTGACCGTGGTGGTAGAATACATACACGTGACACATTTCCGTAGCTAACCAAATATGAGGCACTCAATTGGTGGTCGTTTGCTAAGCATCTAGCCCATTTCATTCCTTGCAATGCGGAGTTAACAGCACAAAAGCAGTGCTTGAAACTCTGCTCCAGAGCAGAAAGATTCTCTCTCCGGGGTTAAAACTGGGGTTTAGAATGACCATAACATGGAGTTGAGTGCTGTGTGAAAAGCCCTTATATGCCACTGTGGCCTTAAAAAAGCATTTACCTGTGCAGGAGGCATGATGTAGTGCTCTATGTTGCTGCCGGTCACATTTTCTGGTGTCAGACTGTCATCTGCAACAATGATCTTGATTTTGGGGTAAAGCTGTCGGATACTGTTGATGAGGACGTTCAGCTCCTTATATCTCAGAAAGGTCTTTGTTGTTATGGTTACCTGTGAGTTAATATCTAAGTTGAGGAAGAAGGGGGAGGGTCATTAGACCAAATCTAGATTTGTGTGCATTTATTTATTTGTGGTCTTACCTGTCCCTGGGTCGTACAAAACAGGGACTGAGGGTCTCTTGATCACAATGGAAAATATGGCCTCATAGTCCTCAAAAGAAAAATGAACTAAGGAAACAAGGAAAAATGGATTTGGATATGTTATTTTAAAGAAAAAGGTAAGTTTAAAATCTAAATTAAAAGTAAAATAGGCTAGAGAGCTAAATAGTTACATGTTATAGCTCACACCCATTCTCTGAACTTAATGAACAGCAGACATTACCCAGATCTTTAGTCTTGATACGGTAGATAGTGCTGGTGTAGGTCACTCTGGACAGCAGATCATTGAGTTGTGTGAGGCTGCTAGATGAGATGCTCAGTTCACTCTGACCCTGTCCATCTACCTGATGTCCATCCAGAACATCATTTACTGAGAGCACTCCACTCTTCACACTCAAAGACACCTGTCATAAAAAAGTGGTATTAATTGGACCTTCAGTGTATTATTTATCAATTACTGGACACTTCTCCTGCAAAGAAAGTAACCAGCTGTCTTGAGTTTGCATTACAAAAACTGAGATCTCAGACCTTTACTGCGAACATAAAATCAGAGAACCCCAAAGGACCTCACAAAAATTTCAAAACAAACCTTATACAGTTTTCTTCTTTGTGCATGTAGAGCCAAACCTGTGAAAATGGGCAGTTTGACAATAAATAACGATGAATACAATTCTAAAATGATTTGAAAGTGCATTCTTACCTGTTCATTAAATCTCGTTTTCTAATTCAGTTTAAAGATACAGTAAATTACTAATTTTAAAAGAATGTCTGCATGTTGTTGCCCAAATTACATTTAACATCTAACATCCCGAAACAGACCAAGTGTCTTAAAGTAAAAACATCTCAGATCTGAAACATGTATAGATAAAGGAACGAGTTTTACCTGGGATCACTCTTTTTGTAAGTGGTGGCACTTCGAAACCCTGGGTGGGATATTGGAGGGGCGAGTTAGCTTGGGCAAGTATAAGTGAGTCCATCTTTGTCCCCATTCTAAGAAAACAGAATTAGATCTTTTAGAATTAAGCCAAACCAAAACTGATTAAGGGGCAGGAACTGGAATTGTACTTATGACCTGAGCTGGTATTTCTGGTATTCCTCCGTTCGACGTCTCTGAAGATCTTCCAGTTCACCCTCTTGCACCTTCTGCGCAAGTATACCAAATCCATTACAGGAACAAGACGTGCGATTTTTACTGGGAAATGGCCCAATGCTGAGGTCATATTTGAAAAAATCAGGGCAATAATAAGGAAACATTTCACAGATAAGAATAATACAGAAGTGATAGTTACATAGACTAAATATGTTATTTTGAATAAATAACCAACCACTGACCTTGGTTTAGGAAAGGCTTGGAGGTACCTTTTACTAAAAACACAAAAAGGTTACCCATGAAACAGTTTTTCCAATGCCAGAAGAGGAAGAACAACCAAATTGAAAATTAGGGTCATACCCTAATGGAAACAATCTGTTTGTGACATCTGTAACATCCAGAAATCCTTGTTGTACACTGTAAATACTCAATGCAGTAATACTGAGCCCAATCAGGAATAACTTGAAGAGAATGTTCATTTCTGGAGATTACCTGAAAGGAAGATGTGTTAACAGGCAGTGAAATTGAATACTTTTAAAATGTAATATAAATTTAAACTGAAATCAGAACAAATGGTGAAGAGCACATTTGCAACTTGTTTTTTACTGACAGATACCTTGCACATTCAAATTTAAAATGGCCACGCCTTCTCTTACATAAATTTGGAAATACTAGGCCTAACCCTTTCCTGCATGAAATAGAGCGGTCCCAAACGCAAGAGGTGCAGATTAACGGAATGTATTCAATCACAATATTTAGGCAGTCTGTAATTGTGAGTGGACAAAAAACAATAACGAAACCGTTTTCATCATATTAGGCATGTGGTTCATAATGAATGTGTAGGCTGTAGGCTATTCGGGCAATTCAAAGCTCGGCTTTAGGAGGGGAAGAGACAGGGCAGAACAAGAAACCTGTGAGAAAAAGAAAGAGCGATAGAGGAGAGAGCGGGTATTGACAAATAATCCTTAACCCACTGATGCATGGTTTAAAATGGCTTTTTTTTTATAGTAGCCTAAAATATGCTAATAAGCAACTTGTCATTAGTGAAAATGACCCTAAACTAAAGTGTTAAAAATTATACCCTCAGTTTTGGCCTTGAGCCCCCCTAAAAAGAAAGTCCTAGCATCGACCCAGACATAGACAGACTCACATGAATCAGAGTGTAGTTGTCTAATAACTCCACAAACGTAATGCGGAAAGCAATAATCTGGGGGAAAAAAAAGAAAAAAAAAAAACAGGACTAAACATGAATAGCAAGAAAGGAGAGCAGGTGCGATCTCAATCAGATTCAGCGTGAGCTCTGATTGCGATTGCGAACAGGTGGACAGGACTGCGCAGCGGAGAGAGAGAAAACAAACCTAACTCAAGACAAATACACACAAATAGCCTATGTTACGGCTTAAATTGTTGCAAAATCAACTGAGTTTGTTCCCATTCGACCAGCATGCAAGTTTAACTTCGCGTGTCTTTGTTAAGTGATTATATCAAAGTTCTACAAATGGTACAACTCTGGAAACCCTTTAACAGTCTACGATGGCGGAAACACATTTGACTTCGCTCTTAGTCTACCAGAGTATTTTGATGATTGCCCTTATTAGTTAAAAATTAAATTAGTTCAAAGTTTAAAATTTCCGATTAAGACCGGATTACAAGTAGCACAAATTTCATAGCCGCCTGATCAGATAACTTTTTGATGAAACGAGTAAAGTAACACATTAAGGGTAACATTTCGTAGGCTAGTCAGATTACTTTACTGATGTAACGAGTTAAGTAACTAATGCAATATAAGTAACGTAGCCTACATTAAATGTAATCGCATTTTTGATTAGTAGCATTATATGTAATCGCATTTTGACGTGTCACTGCGTGGCACGTCTCAGGCGCGGCATGAGCTGCGCGGAAAATGTTTGCATGGGTGTTGGAAGCGTTTCCAGGCAAAAACAATTGGAAACGATTAGGCTATGTCATTCGAATGCATATTAAAAAATTACATTTTGATGTTAGAAAGTCTAGGTTTTGACAAATTCCGATATCAATATAATTTAAACAAATAATAACAATATTATCGATTTTCAATTGCCATTATTTTTACCAACATAGCCTATAATTTAATGTATTTAAAACAAAAAACAAACAAACAAAAAAAAAACAATCGAGTCCTGGTGTCCATATAGAGGTCATAACATATAAAATAGCCTATAGGCTACTCACCTAAGCTTAAATCCACACGAAAAAGTATTTCCTTTCGAAGCCGGGCCATATACTGTAGCCTAAAAAGGTCCGGACTCTAACTGAGGCAACAATGGCTGCTCTATCAGTTTCGTGATTATCTGAACTCACCCAACAAGTAGTAGGCCTATAGCCAACAATACAGTGGGTCATCCAGTTTTGTTTTACCTCAGGGCTAGGCAGGCATTAGCAGTCACGACGAGTAGCAGAAATGTTAATTGTTTCAATAAAAAAAGAGTTTGTCTATAAAGTACTGAACTGTTTTGTATCTGACCATTTTTTTAGTCTAAAATTCTTCACCTCTATTAATAGAAAATAAGCTCAGTCAGTTCTTCGACGATTGGCGGGGTCTTTTGAAAACATGCAAATGAAAATCTTATGTTTATCATTACTATTACAGCTACTTGTCAAAATAAATTAATTGCTAGTTCTATCTTAGAAAACGAACCAGTGCAAAGGGTGAAAATGTGTTTTCCTTCATGTGTGTGAATAAGGGCAGCGGTTGGCAACACGTAGCCTATACTACTGTAAAATTAATCATTTCATGCACATTTAAATGTATTTCCATATTTTCCAACACAAAATGAGCACGTTTTCAAATAGGCTACAAATAAATTTTAAGTAGCGTGTTGGCTACATTAAAAATTAAAGTAGGCTAAATCAATTTGTTTTCTCAAATTACAGCATTAAATGTATACATTTTTACAGACATCCTCTTAAATATGAACCATAGCCTAGGCCGATATAACAATATGCATGCAAAGTGTTTAATCATAATCATGTTGTATTACCAACTGTCCTACTATGGTGCCTGGTTCATACGGAAGCTCGTGCCAAGGCGAATTTGGTGTGCCCAAGTCGAAATAAAGTTCTGGTCGAGAAAAAAATAAATAAAAAAACGGCATTTGTAAATGGGGTGGGCATGTGTGCCTCACACAACAAATGACTAGCAAAACTGTAATTTTGTAAAACTGTAATTGTTAAAAAATATTATTTGCCAGCTCTAAATAATGTAGGCCTATTTAACATTAATGCCTAGGCTATAAACACCAGAATACATCCTCATCCTAACTTCCTGTCACTTTGTAAATGTCTTTTCCATTTTCTCCAGTGAGACCCAAAATGTTGTTTGAGAAGACAAAGAACCAGAATCTATTTTCATACAAATGACTGAAAATTCACAGCAGAAATTCAGGTTTGACTGCAAATACCACTGCTTCACCCTTTTGTAACTTGAGCATTGCTTCAAACTTGACAAATGTTTTATTCTCCATAATTCAATGCATTTTACCTGTACTATGTCTTATGTCATAGCTGTAAATAAAATTATGAACTCTGTAAATTAAAATATTTATTGCATTTATGAAAAGACTCAGCCCTCAAGGCTCTATCCAATTGACCGAAGGCAATCACAGCGCGCACCCAATACATACTTTAAACTCCTCAGATGTAAGTTAAAGATATTCGCTGTCAAAGTGACACCAAATGAATGGGAATCAATGGAATGCTAACAGCAGGCTTGCTAGACAATGGCAGCCCCCCAGGGAGACTTCAGTTTCCAGTTTTCCTCCTTAGGAATCAGCCATTAGTGAGCCTGCAAGGGTGAAGTCACAGCAACATGACACCAATCATTTATTTTAATTATAATAAAAATAATTTAATTAAGACGCAATAACGTTAACATTTACCTTTTTTTAATTGCTTTGCATTGTGCAAAATTATCATAAATTAGTATTGATGCTGTGGAATCCTTATCCATTGATATACATCTCCTCATTTACAGTTGAAGCAATGATCCAAACAAGAGATCCCTCAATTGCAACTCCAGGGAAGCCTGAAATCCTCATAAAATGGCTTGAGTTTTGCTGTAAGATTTGAAGATCAGTTGGAAAGTCAATGAAGTGCCATACAGTAGTAGTCAAAAGTGATGTCCGGCAAAGATCGATTTAAATATTCATCCTTTATTCAAATAGTATTAAAAATGTTTTTAAAATTTTGTAAGCATGTTGCTTAGAGTCAGTGTTAACACGATGAAACTTGCCAAATTGTACAGACATCATTTTTAACCAGGCAATGAAATTGATATACAAAGAAAACGCACGAAAAACAAGTGAGGACAGTGAAATATTAGTAATTGACTATGTTGCAGTCAATGTGTATATTTTTTTTCTCTCCGAGAGCTCTTTAGTTTTTCTATAACCTCTTGCTGTAGTTTGCCTTTTTTGTCATATAATATTTGGTACTTATAAAACAATATTATTGATCTGCTTGCATTGACCCCATTGTCTGAGAACTGAACTGAGCTGGACGATGACATTTCTGTTTTGTTTTTTTGTTTGTTTGTTTTGTTTTTCCAGAGCGGTAAAATGAGCTATATAAATAAAGGAGACTTGACTTGAAATAATTATGTTAGATAAACACCTTCACTAAATTTAGTGTTCGTTCATCCCCCATATTTTAAAATATATAAATATCAAAATATTTTCTTCATAATTTGATGGTTTAAGCAAACTTGAAGTTTGATAAAAAAAACAAAAAAACTCTGCACATCACTTTTGGCCATTACTGTACATTTGGTGTGGTCAGTCAGTGCCACATAGTGCTATTTAAGGCCTTGCTAACTGTGGACTGATGAGCCCAAGTCATCACCGGTGACTTGCTGCATTTTTCCAGTCGCCAAAAATGACATTTTTAAAGTATAAATGTATGAGCATTTATTTGTAGAGTAGAGAGGCTATTCAATTTCTTAAAGATGTGTTACACGAACAATACCTTGAATGATCAAACTTTTATCGTTTGATCAACTCCATCATTTAACTCCAATACATTATATTTTTTGATGAAAAATGCGCTGCCGCCTTCTCTCTGCTGTCATCTTGTTACACCTAACTAGGTTAGGATATCTCTCCAGCACTCTTAAATAATTTAGGAGCTGATACTTACGCATACTAACGTTTATGAATCACACTTATTTTTACGTTTAGGAATAAGAGTAAAATTATTTTAACACACTTGAGACTAAAATTTGAGTTGCTTTATACATATGGCCTCAGATTTTCAGACTTTACTTCACAGTAAGTTTTTCTTTTATTAAGTTTTACTATGGCAGTTGTTCTTAACCTGAAGGACATGATTATCAAGATTGAGATCCTGTTATATCTGGTATTGCTACAAAAACCTTCTTTTTTTTAAGAAAATGATGGGGGCCAGGAGTAGATGATCAGGTTCAAACTCCTTTTGTGTTCAAGAAATGATGTCTTGTGGGTTTGGGATGACATTCGATTTGTTCCTTTAAGCTACTCAACCAATACTCCAAGAAAACGTGAAGATAAGTCAGATGTGAAGATGCAGTGACCTTGCAGGTTTGCATGGTTTTATGAACCTTGGGGTTGCTGAAGGGGTTTCACTTCCGTTGCAGTGTGAGAGCAGAAAGAGTCAGGAAGGCACTTGGCGTACCCCACCAGCTCGTAAGACTCACGGATGTCTGTAAGGCCAAGCCAGAATACAATCCAGTGACCATTTACAAAACTGCCATCACAGTGCTTGAAATACCTGAGGATTTGAAGGCAGAATCAGAGATGAATGATGGATGGGCAAAAAATGGGAATCACAACAATGCTATGCTGAGGATGGGACAGACACACCAGGGATTGATGGGGTTAGTGGCACGGGACCTCCAGAAGAGCTTCCCCAAGTCCTGACGAATGCAATCCCACAAGATCTGGCCAGTTCCTTGACCTTGTTTACTGCTGCTGACCACAAATTTGTCCAGGTACGGAGTGCCGTTGTTCACAGGCTCTGTGGTGATTATAGCAGCCGCACTGTACCTATAATAAAATGCATAGAGGCACAGATTCAGAAAGCTTGTATTCTAATCTAGAAGCATAAAACTATGGGCATGATTGACCACAAGGGTGAAATGTCATTTAAAAATGTAATAAAGAAGTGAAGAGGGGTAAGGTGCGTCAGTGAGGTGCGTCAACCCTTTCCCTGCCAATGCTGCCTTTGATTTAATTTTCAGGCAATCCGTGTTTTTACTGTTACGATAGGGGGCGCTGTTAGACATCTTCTGAGAGAGAGTACAGAATCTCCAGATCTAACAAGCAATAGAAGCATTGCTTATGCACATATAAAATAATCTGATCATCAAAAATTACATATAAATCAAAACTGCCTAATGTTACCGAATGAAATGTCGACCCATGAAGAGGGTACAGGACTACGCGTGTTTTGGGGGTGTTAATGGATGCTTTCTACTCCATCAATGTTTTAATCATCATGCTGAATCCGATGTGGTGTTGTGCCGAATTCTTATCCCCACCAGATTATTACCTCCCTAAATCCCCAGTATGGGAAGGTTTAGGATTAGGCGGCCTCAACAAAGTGGGTAATAATTTGGCAGGGAGTCAAAATTCACACAACATTAGATGTAGTCTTTGACAAAAATACTATTACTAATGCTATTATTACTACGAATACTACCACATGTTAAAAAATAAATAAATACCCAAAGGCCGGGATTCATATTTAAAAATAATAATAATAATAATAATTTTTCTTTTCTTTTTTGGTGTTTTGAGAAAATTAAAAAAAATAATAGATTATAATTAGTATTAATGCAATAATTATGACAACATTTCCCCCCATTGAAAAATATTTAAAAAAAAAAAATTTTTTAAAGCTGTATTTCATTTTAGAGTCAAGCCTAGGCCTCATAAAAGCAATTTTTGAAAAGAGATGGATGCCATCTGGTGGACAAACTGAGCATTTTAAAACGCAAAACACATGTATAATCTGAATTTTTTTGGTGTGTTTGTGTATAAAAGTGTGTTTGTGCAAGTGTGTGTGCGTCTGGATGTATCTGTTTTGCACTCTTGATGTTTCATAGATTCACCCCTTCACTGTTGTTTGCTTTTTTCAAGATCGTGGCTGATTTGTAGATTGTACGCACAAAAAAACTCAGTATTTTCACATTTTTGCCAATTTCCTATTCATTTTCCATGCGGGTCCATTTGGACCCGAACACCCCAAGTGTGACTATTTTTTTCCCACCACTTAGACGATTCACATCCTGTCCCCAATTTTTTTGGGTGTTCAAATACCAAATACCAACAAAGTCCCCAAATTTCAGACCATTTCGAGGAAGCTGAGATTTAAAAAAAAAAAAAATTATTTAAATTCTTTGGGTCAATTTGGGCACAACCCCAGAGGGTTAACCTAACTACAAATTTAAAACATATAATTAAAAACATTAATAAAAATGACACGGAACACTAAAAAATAGCATTTTCTGCATGTCCCAACTCTCTATCTCTAAACTTTACCATGAAATATTACGATTAAAATCCTCCAGAAATCAGATTTTTCTCGCATTGTTGTGTGACTTTATATCCAAACTGCTTTAAAATGAAAAAAGAAAAAACATTTGAACTAATACTTTAGATAAAATACACATTTTAGTCATGTCTCAGGGTTTTCCCTCAGTCCTGTTAGACTATTATATCCCCTCTCTGAAAAACGAGGAATATTCCACGAGACACGTTTAAAAACTCAATCCTGTTACTTTCAGTCCTGTTACTATTTTTTTCTTTTTCTAAAAAAAATAAAATTAAACCGCTACTTTTAACAGTTTTGTTTGGCCCATAATTTATACAATTATTTAATGAATTAATTGTAAAAAAAAAAAAAAATTTGAGGCTTCGGTCGTCTTTAAAATGAAAAAATGCTTTTGCCTTTGTGTTTTTTTTTTTTTTTAATACACATTTTGAATGGTTTAAAATGTGTAGTATGAGATTCAATGTTGAAAAAGATCAAAAATAAAGTTTCTTTTTGAAGAGTTACAACAAGCAAATGTCACCCATTCGGTGGAATGGCCCAGTCACGAAGATATTGTAGATTAGTGGTCAAAATGTTTTTTTTCAATTTCAATATCCAAGATAAAGCTGACCAATGACCATTCAATACTTGCTGACGTATGTATATCAATTGAATCAACATGTATTTAAAAACTCTCCATGCATGGCCTTCTGACCGCTGAGGGACTGGGATGGACATGCATCTCTTCAGTGTGTTGTACTGCTATTTAATGTGCTTTTGGATTGTTCAGCCGACAAAACATTGCAAAAATATATTTTAAAATAAATTTAAACAGATAAGAAAAACCTCCAAACTACATGAGCTGTGAAAAATGATGAATGATCTGGGAGTTTTCTTCAGCGGGTGCCGTTGCCGAAGCATCACTCAGGCAAAGCCTAATGAAATCCATCCTTAAAATACCAGGATACAAAGCCGTATCAGGTTGCAACATATTTATTCATCTTTTTTAATTAATACTAAACCACTTTTGTCTTCAGTTTTTGTGAAGTGACTGTCAGACAGAAGCAATTAAGTCGCCTCCAAATAAGAAATGAAATGACAGCAACAAACAAACATGCATTTGCAACAAAATAAATAATAGTATTATATTTCAAAATTACAAGTGGGCTTATAGGGTGTATAAACCATCCAAGTACCTGATTATTCTCTCTCTCTCTTGTTTTGATTGTCTCTTTATCTCCCACATAACTGAAACTCTGTAATATTTGCTTTCAGAAACATGCACAATAATCTGCGGATCACCCGGATCCTGAAGAGCCTGGGCGAGCTGGGCTTCGAGCATTTCCAGGCCCCTCTGGTGCGCTTCTTCCTGGAGGAGACGCTGGTCAGGAAGACCCTCAGCGGCGTCAAGCGCAGTGTGCTCGACTACTTCCTGTTCGCCGTGCGGGACAAGCGTGAGCGCAGGAAGCTGGTCCGCTTCGCCTTTCAGCACTTTGAGCCCAAAGACAAGTTCGTGTGGTGCCCCAGGAGAATCCAGAAGCGCTTCAAGAAGAAGTCCGAGAAGCGGCAGAACTCTTTAGAGAGCGGCGGCACCGACGAAGGCCACTCACGGGCCAAACACAGGGACGGAGAAGACGTCAGCGAGCCCAAACACAGCAAGCCAGTCGGAGACGTCACCGACGCGAAGAAGCAAGGCGACACCGAGGGCTCACCCGGTCTAGATGCCCCATCGCCGCTCGCCTCCGACACCGCCGCCGGCAACGGAGAGACTGTTAGTCTGGAGCCAAGCGGTGCTGGAGGGGGAACACTTCCTGAGAGAGCAGAAGAGGTCTCAAACACGGATCCCGGATCCACTGCGGGGTCGAGCGACTGCGACGAGATGGACAGTCCGGCTGACTCGCAGAAGGAAGAGCCGAGTCCGGACAGGACAGTGTCCGACAGCCCTCCACACCGCTCCCCGACCCCGCCGGAGAAGGGCCAGAGCGACCCGAGAGAGACGAGCAATGCGGTCAACGGAGACCCGTCGAGTGGATCCGAGAAGGAGGAGCCCATGGATATTGTGGACTTGACTTCATCATAGCTCGTCCTGGATATGATGAGAACGCACTGAAAATGGACACTTTATGAACTCACCGTCAGATGAGATGACTTGGTGTTTTCTAAAGGAGGGTTATGTTGATTCCGCTAACAGGGCCAGGCGTACACCGGTCTTCTTACAGCTGGCTTATTGTTGCTTGAACGTTGATTTGTCCATGATTTAGATTCATTTTTTTTCCCCCCAAGATTTGTTTTCTAACTGAAACTGTGAAAGAAGAATGTCATTTTTACATTCAACTAATAAACAACTATTGATAAATATTTCCATGGTGAATATACTTGGTTGGGATGCAGGTATGCTGTATTTCTGCTGATGTTTGGTTGATTACTCTTACTCTTGAGTTGATTCTAGAAACCACTGATGGGAGTTGTGCTACGACCAGTTTAGGCTTGTGGGAAACGCGGTTGTGAACTCTAATGAAGGGACTTGTGCTTTATTAAGCTAATGAAAATGCCCAAGATCAAACATGTTTGTTTTACATCTGCAGTGATATAAAATAGACTCATTAATAACTTAATAATCAGACTGTGTATAGATCAGTTCCTTGGAGATTCTGTGTATGTTCAGCACATGCATTAAAGGGATACTCCACTTTTTTTGGAAATAGGCTCATTTTACCACTCCCCGAGAGCAGGCATGTACTGGTCATCGGGACTCCCGGTGGGCCGCGGTCTGGTTGGTCCGGCGGGTTATGTATTTTGTATTTAAATCATTATTAATTGTAAATATATTCTATCGTAAGTATATTATTATATTGTCCAAATTCCGGGCTTATGTGTCTCTCGGAATCAAGTTCAAATTCTAGACTTGAAAATTGGCCGCTTTACAACTGCAGTGATGCGA
>JAOTRC010000001.1:20828763-20841560 GCA_027497675.1 Cyprinella lutrensis | reverse complement strand
TATATTTTTTCACTGAACTTATGACCGCAAAAAACTATATGCTATATTACTTTAAAACTATATTATGACCGCAAAAATTTTTTTTTTTACATGATTTCTTGGCTAAAGATCACACTTACAATATTTTTCATGCTACAGAAAAAACATGGTACAAAAGAAAATATTTCTAAAATGCACTACATTAGAAATACTAATTTGAGATACTAATTTAAAATAATAATTTGACATAATATAAAAAAAAATATTTAAAAAGTTTTATAAAAATATATATTATAAATCCAATCAAAAATACAAATAATAATAGTAATAATGCATTATTGACAATTATCAGTGATTTAATTATTTTAAAGAAGATTTTAATATTACAAAATCTTAAATATACGAATAGAGACAAGCTGAATGAAAACAAATGCATCAGGGTAATGTTTAGCTTTAAAATGAAATATTTGTCACAAATATCCATGCATCAATTCGAACCCATTTAAGACAATAAGAGCAATCAAATCTAGACAACACTGCAGGAAGTTAAGACAAAGGGCAACAGACTTATTTCACAAACTAAATGTCTTGTCCAGTATATGTATCACCACTGGCCCAAAGGTTTCCTAGTAGTAGCAGTTCATTGTTTCTTAAAGAAATGACAAAAAAATAAACCCCCGCAAGATTCAAAGGGACAGCAATTTTTAATGATTAATAGTCACAGTAATAGATTGCTCAAATAGCGTGTATTGCACATGTGTACACATATATGCACCCTATATACACGTGTGTAGCAGTTAGTATACACACCTTTGTATTGTCGCAACATGAAAGCATTGAAAGAACACAATAAATCAGGGAATGTGCTTTGATAATTTCAGATAACTTCTGCATATCAATATGACCAGAAGATAGACAAAAAAGAGAGGAGATTAGAGAGAGAGAGAGAGAGGATCTTAAAAATGTAAGGTTAAAAGGTCTCACAAATTGAAACGACCAATCACAACAAGTGATGTAGAACAGCAAAGAAACAAAGGGACAGTGAAGGAGTCACAACCTCTCTTTCAAAAAAAGTCAAAAAATATACAAGCACTCTTTGAACCTCGACGATCATAGGTCACAACATATACACAACATATGAATTATCAATAAATATACATATTTACCCAATAGCAAAATATGTGGCAGAGACAGTAAAGCTATCTTCCATGGTGAATGGCGATGTCTTTTACACATACAGAGGTTTCCCGGTGTCCGTCGTAAGGCCATTCACGTTGTTTTCTTTGTGTAAAGATCATTGCGTAAAACCAACAGCCTCCCCCCGAAGCCTTGTACGAGAAAGCCGAGCGTCGTACTGTGTTACGTCTGACTGTTTTCCCTCTCTATGTATTGCTTAACCCAACAACACACCCAAGGGGAAGGTTCAGGTCTCAAAAAAGGACCAACAAGCCAGCTGGATTCATCCTTAAAACTAAAACGAGAGAAAAAGCTTTCACCACCAACTGCACGCTCAATAAACTCTTTGACACCATATAGGGTGAAGATACAAAACTATGCACAAATGGTTGGTGATCTACATCCAAACGTTACAAAACCTGATCACAGTAGTTCCTGATTTAGACAGCCACATAGAAGAGGGAAATTCTCTTAGTGTATATTACAGTATCTAAGTACAGAGGATTTTCACAAAGCGTGTGTTTCCTGTTTCTCTTTAACCGCGAAACAGTCGACTTTAGTGTTTCAACAGACGTATAAATACTTTATCCATTGGCGACATGGCTCTTCTCAGAGGACTGTTGTGAAAAAACTGGCCTTTTTTTTGATCACTTTGTAATGTTATTGCCTTGCAGGCTACGAGGCTGTCAAAGAGAAGAGACAAAAATGCAGGTACTTAACTTTTCATAGATTTACAACGAGACAAGCATCGATCCAGAAGCAATGCAACTTGCTTTCAGCAGGCATTTCTGACTCCAAATAAATAAATCAAACGAGAGCAGAGTCAAGAAACGCGCATCCAAACGTCTGCCGCTTCAACATCAACGGTTCATCGGAGAACCAATGAACATACACAAAGAAAAAACGCTGACGAGAGAGTTCACGTGTCATTTAAACGCATTTGCTGAGATAAGTCACTTTGCTTTTAATGCCTCATAATTTGCGTCTGAGAACCGAAAAAAACGAAACAAAAACACAATTAGGTTCGGACCTACAGTGTAGAATTAGTGCAAGATGTTTGAGACCCACTTCGGTCTCGCTGAAAGTACTTGCCATTAGACACGTTGTCACCTCTCAGACCGAGTATCGTTGCTTTTGCTGAATGAAGACGCAGTAGATTAAAACGAATTTGGCCCCCCAAAACTGTTGTCACACAGTGAAAATGTAATAAAGGATGATTAATTCAGGGTCATAAACAAGCCATTGCATTTCATCCACAAGTGCACAAGTGATTAATCAGCATACAACAAACTGTTATGAACAATACGAATTAGTCTGGTGAAAAATAACCATATCCATAGCACAAAAGCTATATCAAAAGATGACCAAAAGGTTTTAGTATTTAAAAAAAAAAAGTGGTAGCCTAGTCACTCTTATTGCCGGGAAAAAAATATCCGTAAATCCTGAAAAAGGACAATGCCAAATGCACTGCACAGTGACATAAATCAACATCATCAATAATATCTGTACCACGCTGTACATTCCTTATCAGAGAATACTTCAAATCAAACCATGAAATTAACACTGACTCTTTTCTTGTTTTCGTTTACATGTTTTGTACAAAAAAAGGAAATGTTTTAATAAAAAAAAAGTCACCGCTAACACTCTCTCGCCAATGGAAATAAAGTGGAAGGGAGCCAAACGAATACACGTACAAAGGTTAATATAAAGAAAACAAACAGGAAGTTGGTCACGACATCGTCAGTGTTTCCAAACGAATCACGTCATGTGCTAGTCTATCGCACAGGACTGATAAATAAAACAATTTCGTTCTTTTGTTAACAGTAAAATAAAAAAGGAGGAGTATCAAACCCTTTTTCCAAGAACACAACATTTACATCTTTAAAAAAAAAAAGAAAACAATGAGAAAGAAACCGGGGCAGAGAGGAAGATGATAATCTTTTTGTGCTGCTCTGTCGTTCATGGCTGAAATTACTTTTCTTCGAAAAAAATTAAGGCAATTTGAAAATCAACACAAATCGATGAACGTTAACTCTGAGGATTTGCGATTTTTCTTAAGTATTGGTAATGTTTTCCTTAGTATAAAAGGCACCAAGTTCTTTGAAAAAAACAAAAAGAAGTCTTTCGTCAGACATTACCACAACGCGTCTTTCCTCGTTCCCCACGAAGGTCGAGATGGACGCTTTGAAAATCCTTTCTCCGTATTTTAGACCTTTGCCGTAAAACGGATGGGTTGCCGTTGTTTAAGTTTATGTGCGAGCATGTTATAGCAAAGCGGTATATTCCAAAAAAAGTACTGTTTTCTCTGGAAAAAAAAAGAAAGAAATGCTTCTGGGGAAAAAAAAGGCTAACCATCGCTCTTCCACTTCCAGATAAAAGTCCGCAGGCGCTTTTACTGTATGTACAACCACAGCTGATAAGAAAATGTTTCATATCAAGGAGATATAAAGTATTTATATATTTTTCAGTGTTCAATTGTGTATACGGTACACACAAAACACATATGCTTATATGTATGTATGTATGTTTATATATATATTTATATTTCTCATATGTTTGTGTGCTTTCACAACAGGTTATTATACAGATGCAAAAGTATACCAAATAATCGACACGGTACAGTGTAAACGAGTATACTTGTCTGCAAAAGGTGTTTTTTCACGACCCGAACTTTTGGGAAACCATGTTCGTTTGTGAATGAGTGTATATGTGTGTTTTGTGCTGAAGTATTTTTGCTGCTTGTTGGCTTTTTTTTTTTTTTGGAACTTTGTACATTTCTTATACTTTGTACAGAAAACAAAGCTTATTTCGCGGCCCTCCGAGCAACAACATCCACATGCTGTCGTGTCGTTTTTCCCTTCCTCCTCCTCTACTTTTTTGTTTTGTCGCATTTTCTTCTTTACGTCCCCAGTTCGATACAATGATAAATTGAAATATCAAAGGCTTCTCTCTGAAGAGTACTCCATTGTTCGGCCTGAGCAACCCTCACTGAGTGGTCCTGCAATTACCCATCGTTCCTTTGTCGTCCCCTTTCGGCAACAGTTTGCTATGCTTTACCTCGGAAAAGCGAAAGTGGGTGGGCTGTGAACGTGTCAGTCAAGCACCTGGAAATGAGTGAAGGACCGAGGGAACCAATCAAAGAGCTGGGAGGAGGAACATGAGGCGTGACGTCAGGGTGACCAGTGCCAAGCACGCGTGGACGAGAAGGTTGGAGCAGTGATGCACTTTACTCGCTCTTCTACAACACGGGCTCCTCCTCCATTGGCTCCTCTGCAGATCTGAGGAAGAAATAATTGGTTAACCAGTTATAATTTGGCTAAATGTTGGTGTATAACAACAGAATGGACTCCAGTTGCGATACCTGCTGGTTTCTGTGGAAGTCGTTTGCTGATCGTTGTCCACTGTGAGAGAGGCCATGGCGGTCAAAGTGTCTGCCTCGTCCTTCTCTCGTCTCTGAGCGTCCAGGAGAGATTGACCCACTGTAGGAGCCAACCTCTGCAGAGATGTCCAGTGTTTACCTACAGGTCACGAGAAGATAAAGAAATAATGATCGGCAATTACACATCAAGACCTCAAAACTGAATAACGTTAACGTTTTCTATGCTATGTCTGAACAAAAAACAAATAAGCTTCTTAAAAAACATTAAAGGCACACTATGTGATTTTTCACCTCTAGAGGTCGCCTATGTAAAAAGGCATAGCTTGATGATGCCTTGATTTCACAGAATCATGGGAGATGTTGTCTTCACCTCTACAGCCGGTGGAGAATACGACAGGATCTCGGGCAGAAATCATATTCATGGATGACCTAATGTTCATATTGATGGCTAATGGCCACAGACCGCTTCCGCTATTCCGGTCATGTGTATGTGGAGTATGTGGATGTTTTATCATATTAGATACATTTGTGTGTGATGAAAGTTGTTATAATGCTACTCTGTGCGTTCACTTTGCGTGGTTTCTACTAAATAAAACTGGAGGGTAACGCGGGTATGATGTCATTGATTGGTGACGCACGGACACGACCCTGTAAAACTACTTATTTCTCTGGGTTTAAACATTCTTAGAAACATGTGGGATAATGTAAGTACACAATTCAACCAAGTATATAACATTGTTCTAGTGGTTTTTGGATATTTTAATCCAAAAAAATCGTACACGGTGTGCCTTTAAAGAAATTTCTAAATATAAAACCCTACTAAACACACTTTCTCAGGGACTGAATGTAGAAATTAATGTGATTCTTAACCAAGTTTCCTTCGGTTTCTCACTTACTCTGAATCTCAATGACTCTCTCTAGAGAGGCTGTTGCTTTTGGACACGGTTTCTGTTGAAGTACCATTAGTGGCAGAGGATCCAACTGCAACACACACACACACACACACACACAAAACATTAATAGATCAAGAAATAAAGTGATTTAAGTTCATTTCACCCACAGGAACACTACAGCTGCATCAAAAAATTGCATATTTCCCAACTATATAATATGTAAAAAAAAAAAACAGTGTGTAGAATGTCTGAATTCCCAGTATTCGGATGACAGGGTTCCCACACCTCGGTTAACTTCAAAGTCGAGGTCCTTTTAAGGACTTTCCAAGTCCTAAACCCTCAAATTCAAGTACTTAATGTGGGGAAAACATACTGTAGACGGGAAACACTTAACGTAACAAGTAAATGTGAGCAACTGACATATATGAAATAAGCTAGTGTGCATAGGCCCTGAAGTGTTGGCGAAATAACACATTAGCGGACCGGAGGGATTTTTTTTCCAGATAAGCTCTTGCATAAAATAAATTCAAGCAAGTTCAAGGCCCTGTATCTATTTTCAAAAACTTTAAAAGGTTTCTTGAATTTTGTTTTTCAGATTTACAAACTTTCAATGATTTCAAGGATCCGTGGGAACCATGGGATGATCTACTATTTGCGGTGAGAAGTGCACATCCAATGGACACTACCCCATGAGGGGAAGAGAGAGGATTTGTAAAGGGCATTGAAGTGAAGCAATTCATTCTTGTAGGTCACATGACAATGACAACATGTTGTATGTAGTTCATCTGTATAATACTCATACTACACACATTCATACTTTATAGAATGTACTTTTTAAGGTTCGCTGGTAATTACTTACTCAAAAGTAGTACCAACTGTACTCAAAGAGAGTATGTGACTTATTTTAAGCTATTAAAAGCTCATGTTCTGCTAATATTGACCTTAGGGTCCCAGAGACACCAATGATGTGTTTAAAAATAATAATAGCAATTTTGAAATGAACTTATTTACTCTACACTTTAAATCTTTTAATATATACCCCTGGTATTATTAAATGCTAGCAGACAGATATTATTTAAGATTTAAGCATTATCACTTAACCCAACACAGAACATGTGAATAAAAATAGAGCATCCTATATAATCCTATCGTGTGCTAGTTGGATGTGTGTGAATGAATGATGGGCACCTCGTCTCCAAGCAATGCAGCCACGCAGGATTCAGATGCGTCACATATGGCGGTAAGGTCGTGACCTCCTTCCAGTGCCAAAACCACACGGCCACCAGCCAACTTCATCAACTGCTTAGTGAGATGGCCGAAACCTACGCAGAGAGCCAGGAGCATGCTGGGTGATTCATGAACTATAAACAAACTCAAAAAGCCTTCATGAAAAACCTTAAAAGCCCCTAATTTTAACAGAAATGCAGGTTGAAAGTGAAAAAGACTATAATTCGATCGAGTCAATATGGTCAAGTGGTACGACCACCATGACAGCAATATTTACCGACCCAGAAGATCTTAGATAGTCCTTGTATGACTGCATTTTAAATGGTCTTGTATGTGTATAATACAACTCGTCTATGCAATTAGGGGTACAAAATGATCATTTGTGCCATCTGACCTCTGGTTCTGGAAAAAAGCAAACTCACATTTGGCGGTGACGTTGTATCCACCGAGGGGGGACTGGTGGCCCTCCACTGCATCAAAGCCGGCTGACACTAGCACCACATCCGGGGAGAACTCATTGGCTATGGGCATCACCACCGTTCTACAAGCACACAGACAGGAAGTGTTTGAATTACAAATGATCTGCATAGCTCCTCAAACCATGTAATGGATTCAGAGTAAATGGTTTTAATTTTGAAAGAGAGTTATATAGCATTTTTGTGCATATCTCACCTGAAGGCAGTCAGATACTCCACATCACCCATAGGTGGCTCCACTCCGCCAGTCCAGGCAATGTTGACGTTGAAGCCCTCTCCTGGACCCACACCTACCTATAAAGATCCCATGAGGAAACCAGTTTTGGTCATATGCTACAGGAAGCCACCATTCACAAATTAAAGAGATAGATATTTTGAAGAATTTAATTGACCAAACAGTTGATGGATCCAGTAAATACCCATTTTATCACCCATATTCTTCAAAATATCTTCTTTTGTGTTCAGAAGAAAAAAGAAACTCATACAGGTTTGGAAAAACTACAAGGCGGGTAAATGATGACAGAAATTCAATTCATTGGGGGAACTATCCCTTTAGGCATCTTCACACAGTGACTGAATTGTTACCTCAATAGGAGCGCCACTGCCTGGGAAAAAGTTGCCATCGTCATAACGGTGCAAGGAAATGTACAGCACATTGGGGTCATTGTAAAAAGCCTGCTGGGTCCCGTTTCCATGGTGAATATCCTATGAAAAGAATTGAAATCTTTTAGAGAAGATTTTAATCTTCTTATTCATCAAAATTAACCTGAATCGGTACAATAATATTGCTTCTTGTTAGGACTTTAACATCACTGTGTATCGCATGGAGCTCACCCTAAAGACTCACCCAGTCTATGATTAGGATCTTGCCCACCCCGAGTTTCTGCTGCAGGAGTTTGGCAGTGATGGCCACTGAGTTGAAGAAACAAAAACCCCTGCCAAGACACACAGAGAGCAGTGGACTCGTTTATGTGAGCGCACATGAATCATTTATACAGTACATCTAGATATCAAACATCTGGCCACACACAACTCACAGCATGACATAAAGCAGTCCAGTGTTCGACATGTGGGGATGTTTATGTAGAATAAACATGATAAAGTAAACGGCTTTAAATGACATTAAAATATTTGAAATGAAACATTTTATACAGACTCTCAATTTAAGTGTAGTTTCGAACTACTTACATGGCAGTGGATTCTTCAGCATGATGACCAGGAGGACGCACCACCGCAAAACCGTTCTATCCATCAAACAAAAATAGAAGAGAAGGAAGATGATGTGATGTAATATAAGCAAATGATATTTATACCAGAACATCAAATATACACAAATCTGTGGTAAGAGAAGTGAATATGAACCTTCAGCTCCCCAGCAGCAACTTTAAAGGCCAGCTCGATGACGCAGCCCACCGCCATGCGGACGGCACCTGACGAGTGCATCTCGTTCCACACTGTGTCGCTGTCCACCTACAGGACATAAAATCATGTTACATATCATTGTTTTACTGACCTACTGTCACAAACTGAGGAACTCATAATTCACGATGCTATTCACTTCCTTAATAAATGTCCATGGTTTTATTGGGGACAATTCATTGGTGCAAAATTAAGTATGAACATCAATAATAATTATTATTATTACTATTTAAATGTTTATTTTTTTTATTTTAATATTATACTTAAATAACCAATAATGAGTATTCTAATTATTATTTACGTTTTTATTAATTTAATTAATTGAATCTAATAATAATAATGCATACAAATACTATTATAAAAACGTATTATTAATATATTAAATTATAACACTAAAGTAAAACATTATTATTAACTATAACTTATAATTAACTAAATTTAAATAATGAGTAAGTACATAAGCAAACCTTCCAAAGTGATTTTTATCTTACCTTACTAATAGTGAGAATTATAATTATTATTTAAGTTTTTATTAATTTTAAATAATTGAATATAATAATAATAATAATAATACATACAAATATTATTATACAAATATATTATTATTATTTTAAATTATAACATTAAAGTAAAACATTATTATTATTAAAGGTGCACTATGTAACTTTTTGTTTGAAATTAACTAAATTTAAATAATAGATTTAAATACAAAAGCAAACCTTCCAAAATGATTTGTATCTTTCCTTACAAATAGTGAGAATTATAATCATTATTTAAGTTTTTATTAATTTTAAATAATTGAACATAATAATAAAAATACATACAAATATTATAATAAAAATACACTATTATTATACTAAATTATAACATTAAAGTAAAACAATATTATTACTAAAGGTGCACTATGTAACTTTTTGTTCAAAATTAACTACATTTAAATAATGAGTAAATACATAAGCAAACCTTCCAAAATGATTTTTGTCTTACCCTGATTCACTATGGTAAGCTTATTATAATTATTTATACTTTAGACCGAGTGGGATGGTTTTTCACAGGTAATCGCATACTTGCGTGATTCGTTTGAGCGTGTCTCATCATATCCGTAAAAATAGTGAAACGATTCTCCGGCTACTTTGACACATGTGGGAGTGGCGTAGTTTAGTTGTCACAACGAGCGAGAAAGATTAACAAGGAGCAGCTAAAACTTAAAACTTGAACCTTCGGAGACGTTTAAAAAAGGCAGGGTCTGCTGGCAAAAGGAGATCGCGACAAAGCTCGTAATAAAACCAAAATCAACATTGGCTTTTCGGAGATGGCGAGAACTGAAGGATTTAAACTGTTTGAAATGACATGTAGATGCCGTTTTTATTATTCAGGTGAGAAAGGTATTTTATTGGACAGATAAATTGCCATATGTAGCTAATAGCTATATAACCGAGTTCATTGTAAAGCATTATCTATCGTGAGAGTCATTTCATTAAACACAGTCATGCAGAGCAGAAGCACAAACAAAACAATGTTCTTCTGAAAAATGCATTTAGTTTTGTTTTTTACTGCTAGAGGGCCAAAAGTTACATAGTGTACCTTTAATAATAATAATATTAACAATAACTAAAAAATCACCAAAAATAATAATATCTAGTACATAGAGTTAAATGCAACGTAAATGCCATTTCATTCTTTATTATATAAGTTGGACGAATGGACAGAAAAATGGAAAAACGTACCCCAATGCCTCCACACGGTAGGACAGCGTACATTTTCTGACTTATTGGGCCTAGAAAATTAAAAAAAGGAAATTAGAAGCTGATCTGAAGGAGTGTTATGCTGAGGCACACATCTGTTGTTCACATATTGTCTATTCAGGTAATGACATAATTGACTATCAACTATCATCTGTCTCACTGTTTCTACAAAAAGCACTCAAGGTCAAAACAGTCCGCACTTCTTTAAAGTGCGTCTCACATAAAAGTGGAGGTGGTGATGGCAACTCTGTCCGTAGCTGAACCTTCTCACCCTCACACACACACACACACACACACTTTGCTGGTGACTCAGAAGCGGGGGTGGGCAAATGTCTAGGACCTAAAAAAAGCCTAGGCGTCTGTCAAAGGAGGTTTGCTTAAGCAACCCATCAAATAGAGAGCAAGCAAGGGAAGCTTTTTGTGGATGGTGTACTAGGAGGAGAATCCTGTTTTGGTGTCCTAAAATCAAGACGGCAGATACTCCATTCACACATCACAACAGAGAGCTTCTAAAGCACACCTAAAAGTTTCTTGCTGTCCAGTTTCTGTCGGTTCAGTGGACTGGTGCCGTAGAGCAGCGTGTGGTACTCAGAATGAACGGTTTGGATTTCATCTAGTGTGGCCTTCCTTCCCCTGATCCTCTGCACACAAACAAACATAGAAAGTACATTGAGACAGCATACCTGATTTACCAAACCACTACAGCCCATTATCAAAACAGTTATTTGTAAAAAATCATTTTTATAGGTAGAATGACTGAGCCATTATAAAATAATCAGCAGTTTTGTTTAAAATTGCATAATATTTTTAGATTTTCTGTCACTGACGGATCCCTGAATTATATTGTAAACAATAGCTGTAAATTTTTACCACTAAATGATTCCTTAAATGATCTTATATTCAAAAAATACGCTGCTCAAAAGTATTTAACAACTGTGTGCACTAAGATTTTTTCTTGCTCTTGAAAGAAGTCTTTTATTCTCACCAAGGCTGCATTTATACAGTAAAATCTGTAAAAACAGTCAATTCTGAAATATCATTATATTACTTTAATATATTTTTTAAAATGTTTTCAAAAATATTCAGCACCATTACTCCAGTCTCATGATCCTTCAGAAATCATACTAATATGATTTGCTGCTCAAGAAACCATTTTTTAATATTGCTGCTTAATATTTTGTGTAAACCGTGATGCGAACATATTTTCTTTCAGGATTCTTTGATGAATAAAAAGTTTAAAAGAACAGCATTTATTTGAAATAGAAATCTTTAGCAAAATAAATGACTTTACTGTCACCTTTAATCAATTTACGATGTCCTTGCTAAATAAAAAGTATTAATTTACCCAAGCTTTTTGAACAGAAAGAGCTGAATTTTCAGGTAAATGGAGCGGTGTTGTTTTTTTTTAACGAAAAAAAGATGAGCTTTAAAATGAAGTTTCCCATTGATTGTGTCTGGCCAATTCTTAAACCCATCCAGAAGGTGGCGCACTCACCTCACAGCGACCAAGCAGGCCCGTTTCCTGCAGCCTAGACCAAACACTCTGAATGCGACCGGCGTGTTCGGGATGGATGTGTGTGTTCCCACACATGCACTGGTGCTTTAGCATGAAAGTGTCGTACACCAGCCCTGCAGAGAGAGTGAGGAAATTATTAAAAACACAATCTTCTAAGGATATTGTCTTGTTCGACTGATGGACTGATGCAGTGCAGCGTACCTGTTGTGAAGAGATGCTTAATGGGCACCTCGTTCAGGGGTGCTGATTTAAGACTAGAAGTGACGGGCGACGACTGTGCCCTTCCCAGGGGTCTGTGGGGCATTCCCGTGATGGACAGGGAGGCCTGGAACACATTCAGTTGCTGCACATGCTGCTGGTCCAAATACTGCGGAAAAAGCACACAATCATCATTAATTCATTACAGTTCAGTTCATCTCAGTTTGATTTAGTTCAGCACACTTTGAATCAGTTCTTGTCAGAACAATTGAGTTCAGTTCTTTGTGGTACAGTACTGTTTTATTCTTTACACTCTAAATAAGTTCAGCTCAATTTACTTCAGTACAGTTTCATTAGGTTCAGTACACAATCAACAATATTTTATGTAATTCAGTTTTAAAAAAACCTTTTTGGAGTCACTTTAAGATCAACCAATCAGAAACATGGACACTGTCACATCAATGTAAAAGCATTTATTCAAGCATTTAAGGCCTTTAAGCACTAAAGCTTTTAATTTAGCAAGCATGTAACCATTGACATAATAGATGGAAACGACCATTTACAGCTAATAAAGTAAATTTAACATAGGAAATATATGGTAATATATGATTTTTTAACAGTTATAGCGTCACCTATGGTCTGATCTCCATGAATATTTGCTTGCTTCTTCAATCTTCAACACATATGCTCAACATTTTTTGTGAAGTTCTGAGTTTTCCTTCAGGATTTATAGGCTTTTGAGTGTATTTTATCATGCCCCTTTTCTAAATGACTAAATAGCAGTTTTTG
>JAOTRC010000001.1:20787977-20800616 GCA_027497675.1 Cyprinella lutrensis | reverse complement strand
TCGAGACCTTTATTTTGATATAAAGAACTCATATTCGCCCAAAATGCCACTTACGCCCCTCTGGCTCCAAGCCCTCGCGGTACACATGGATTTCACATGCTGAGACTATTTCCTGCCACCAGCTCCGCCCACAAAACACCCAATTGGTCTAAAATAGGTACAACATGACAGCCGAGACCCCTTCCTATCAGAACCGGACCGTGAAGTTGAGCCCTGAGCGGTCGTGATCATTGCATTTGGGCAAGAATGTATCAAATGTTTACATGTGTTTGTGTATTTTGTAACGTACTCTACTCTAAAGATCAGTTTTTGTTTTTTGCAACATCTCGAGTCACACAAATACCAAATGATAATTTCTCAATACCAATACATGGAGGTAATCGCATTAGAAATGGCCGAGCGACCTCCACTGGACCACTTGTGACCCTGTCGTATCGAAAGAGAATGTCTTTTTGTGAGATTCAGACTTGTTTTGGTCCATTTGTCCAGAAAAACTGTTGTCATTCTCCATTAAAGCGTGCCTTCAGTAGGTCCCCCCCCCCCCAAATCAAGCTAATAATCCACACGTTTAATCATTTTAACATGATGAAGGCAATCAGAAACGGTCCGCTAGCTCGTGTGACCGTAGATGTTCCTGGTGCCTAGAAAACAGCATCCCACAATCACCAATCCTGCTGTTCCTAAACCAGTTCTTCAGTTTGATGACGTCTCGTGAATCAGCTCATGGTGTTTATCTCAGGGTTAAAGAGAAGAAGTGATCGCAATCATTCACCAACAACACCGTGTTTCTTTGGCAAGTGTGTTGAGAGGATCTGACGGGAACGAGGAAGTTTCGCTTTTTTTTTTTTTAATTATTGTATGATGATGCCAAAGAAAAGCACGTCAGCAAACGCTCTGAAGTGGATGTAAACACTGTGTCCTGATCTGAAGATCTCGACCAACACACTCCTGGAAGGCAGACGCTCGGCCCTGAAATGTTTTGTTTGCGAGACAAAACCAACAGACCTGAGGGATTGACCCAAGCAGGACTCTTCTGGCTTACCTCACCCCGGCTGAGGAGCTGACACTGTCCCTTAAAAAAGGGCGACCTGGCTGTGGTCGACGTTGATTCCCAGAGGGCAGTTCGTCGGAGTCATCTACACAGGTGGCTTAGTAAAATGCAGGTGTGTCCCATATTAAAACTTAGGATTTATTGATGTTTTCACTGACTACGTTTACATGCAGTCAATTTTTGGGTTATGGTCGGGTTAAGGTCACTATTCGGGTTTCTGAAACATTGAATAACCCATTTACATGCGTGAGCAGAGAGAGTTTCTCCTGTATACATGGAATTGCAATATCCTGATGTAAACGGCGACGTGCGGTTAGCGTCTAGACATACGGACAACCTTAAGACGCATTATGCGTCATTTCCGATTCTTCTTCCTGTATCCAAAGACAAAAACAGCAGCAGCAGCACATGGATAATGAATAGTTCGGTGCAGATAGTGATCGCCTTTGTTTGCGCTTTGGTGCTGGTAACATTACTGACCTCGCTCCAAAAGTATGCTGCATGTGCGTGTCGTCTGGTCTCGCCATGTTTACTTCCAGTAAACTGCACGCAAATTTTTGTATGTGCCGAGAAGTTTCTGTAAAGACCAAGATTCCTTGCGAATAGAACATGCGCAAAACACATATCAATATGGGAATATGCCGATACGCGTTTACATGATCAAAAATTTGGGTTAGAAAAGGGGTACCCCAGGTATTTATATCCCACAGTAAAGACCACCTTTGCTGTGACCGAAATCGAAAATGCAAAGAGGCCCATAGAGGTATGATGCATATAATGCATCCCCCCTTTTTTAACATAAGAGAATAATAAAAAAATTAATTTGACAGAATGTGGCTGGGGATTTGCATGCAGATGGGGTCCAATTATATACATTTAGCTGATGCTTTTATCCAAAGCGACTTATGTGATCCACACAAAGCATGTACTCAATTGTGGGGGTTTTTCTGTTTGTTGAACATTTAAATTGTAGTGGGAAAAGCGATTGCATTATTGTCTTATGAGTTAATATACAACTATATAGTTACATTTATATGAAGGTCTTTTATTTTGACAGTCTGCCTGGAGAGTCGCGACAGGAACCGGGAATAGCGCGCGCTCCTTCATATCAGCTCAGGAGCTGTTGAAGAGCGGACGCGACTCTCTTGTGTCTTTTCAATCCTGTGTTACAGGTAAAAATATGGTCATTCAAAAGTGAAACATTTGTCTGTACCACAGTGATTTCACTAGTACCATGTGTAGTGAATGTTAGTGTTGAATGTGCGTTAATTCAGGATGTTTTGTTTGTCTGTTGTATGCTCATCATGATAACGTGGGGAAAATGATATAGCAGCTAAGTTTGCTCAAGTGGTCAGTATATTTAGCTATAGTGTTTAGTATATACTAGTATTAATAGTTGTGTGTTATAAAAAGGTTGTTTGCTCATGTCAACTAGTTAATAGATCACATTATGTTTGTTTGAGGCTCTCTGTAATCGCATTTGCCGCGCTTATCAGTCATGTGACCTGACACTGAGAGGAGAATAGGAAGCCACAATCTTTATCCATTGCAAGAGCTCCTTGCTATTGCTTGTTATTATGAAGTAAATTCATATTTAATATCATTGTTAATGATATTGGTATTTCTGTTTATAAGATATATCTATATGTAAAAGTGAAATGCTAACTATAGATGGTAGCAGAAGTGAAGAAATGAGACTGAGTGACAAAAAGTGAATCTGTTGCAGGTCCCGGATCAGGAGACCCAACTGACAGATTACTGTTTCCTGTAACACAGGATTGAAAAGACGCAAGAGAGTTGAGTCTGCTCTTCAACAGCTCCTCAGCAGATATAAGGGAGCGCGCCCAATTCCTAGTTCCTGTCGCGACTCTCTAGATAGAATGTCAAAAAAAAAGGCCTTCATATAAATGTAACTATATATTTGTATATAAACAACACATAAGACAATAATGCAATCACTTTTCCTACAACAATTTAAATGTTCAACAGACAGAAAAAATCACAATTGAGTACATACTTTGTGTGTATCACACTCTCCTTGACAAAATAAGAAAAGCTCCAGTGGTCAACTTTTAACCTCAAACATATGCAATCAACAAACAGGCACAGTGAAATTGTAAGGTATGTATGTGTGTGGAGTGTATGAATTGGGGTATCCAATTTGTGGCAAGTAACTATTTATACCCCAGACCGGTACATGTGTGATCGGATAAGCTGTTACTGCGTTAAGTGTCGGGTATGGCTGTAGCACAAGGCTGACCTAAAGTGTCATAAGTATAAATCTGCCATGGCCTTTTCTCCTTAGTAGACCTTCTCACTGCAGCTTCATCCCCCACACTTGCACTCTCAGCCTCTCTTTCTCTTCCCTCTGGCTCAACACAAGCAGCTGTTTCCCTCTCCTCGTCCACATCATCCTCCACAAACAAAGAAGAGAGGTCAGTCACCCAACAGAGAAAACATCAGAGACAGTGACATGACGGTAAGTATTTAGTGCCAGGTAAGTATTTTGTTCTCTTTCTGGTGAATTTTCCAGAACCCTAGCTACTCACCTTGTGTGTGTTTGATTGAACTCTTCTCTTACAGGTGCTTGCTCAGGTTGAAGGCTGGGTCCCAGCAGACTCTCTCGTGGAAGAATGGAGAGAGGACCATTCCTCACTGTCAGAAGCGGGCAGTGAACAGGAATCCTTCTCCTCCGCGACGTCCTCAGAGGCGACAGAGCGGCCACTTGGTGGCAACTGCATGTCCAGCTGGGGCGGGGAGGGAGAGCGGGAAGCGGGAGATGGCGGCGGCCCACTGGGTTCCGCAGGGGGCTCCGGCGGCCTCTGGGAGCGGCGTTTCTTCTCCCGCGGTGAAGTGAGAGGCGGCGCGGGAGCGGTTTTGATGGCCTGAAGTCGTGCCCGCAGGGATGACAAGGGCAGGTCCTCGCAGCAGTCGCATCCTCTGTCAGCGAGGGCGAGCACTGCGTGCTCAAATCTGAGGTAGAGAGCACAGATGACATGGCGATCTCCGTCCTCGAGAGGAGCACGGCAAGAACCGCAGGAAATACGAGGCATCTTGAAAAAGATGCTCGAGCTCTTTTAGTAGTAGCAAGAAAGGATGCACATCGTCGGTTGGCGCTAGCTTGCAGGGCGGCTGAAAGTGGCGAAGACGGCCGGCTACTTCAGTCTCCGCAGCTCGCTAGAGAATTCCTTCTCGACGGCGGCGACTTCTTCTCACACAGCGGAAGCGTGTAGCTCGCTGAAGGATGAAAGAATCAATTAAACAGCAGGACCATTTTGGCGGGCTCTGATGCAATGAGAGCGTGTTCGACTCTCATTGGTCGCGAGTTCAACCCAGCTCCCCCATAGGCTGTAGCTGTTCTCCAGGAGCGAACCAATGAGCTGCCAGCTAGCCCACTCATGGTCTGCTGCAGTGGAACTGCATTGTCAATGGATACAAATTATGGAGTCATTTTTTGGCTTTAACTTTTCAGAAAAGAAGAATCTTTCTTGTAGCGTAAGCTAGCTTACGCAATACAAGAGAACCTCTTGGAAGAGAACTATTGTTACCTGCACTTTGATGCTATGGATTGATTTCCTGTTAATTCTTTTAATAGGAATGTGGGTTCCATCAATGCACCCAATCACATTTGGGAACCCTGAAATTGAAAGTTTTACTTATTCCTCTTTAATGACTGTCAGTGGTTTATGGACAGGGAACAGCACAAAAGTGTGTAGTAACCATCTGAGTGCACGACATACTTTATGAACAGCCCTACACACAGTTGTCTTTCCCACAAACTAAAGAGCTCTACAAACTATCCCTGGAACATAATCTGCTGTTCAGGAATGAGTTGCTATGGCTGCTTACATACCTTGAAATTCACTTCCATTTTTAAACGAAAGCTGAGGTTATCCGCTTACTTACCCGAGTATGTCACATCATAGCTATCCATATAAAGGCTAGATGTCTCGTACGTGCTGCTGGCCAATGGAGGTCGACGTCCACACCTGGCGGCCATCTTGTCAAAGGCAGGTCGCTCACTCATTTGAAAAAGTCACATTTGTTTTGTGTTTAATGGTGCATGTACTTTTAAAATAACCATAACTTTCTCAAATTTCTAACGATTTTCTAACGGTTTGGTTTGTTATAAACGTCAGAGATGTAGTTATGACACTGCATACATATGAATAACAAGTTATAAATTAATACTCATCCAGAATTATAGCCACATTAATAACATTTGTAAGGAACCAAACCATTTGTAAATCCGCCAAGACACTGAGATAAGAGTGTTTGTGTTCGTGTTAATCACTCATCTTACATCAGATTTCACAGAGCCCGCCAGAAAGCCTGCCTGTGACAAGATGGCCGCCAGTGATGACGATAGAAACTCCGCTGTAAGGCATCTAGCCTTTATATGGATATCTGTGTCACATAACCTGCTTTCTGGAAAGCCACCCAGATTATCTAATCCTTCCCCTCTGTTGTTGATGCATACACATGTTAGGAAGGTAGTCTTTTGGCTCCTCTGGTTTAAACTAAAAGTATTGCATTGTTATAAATGTTTGTTGTGATATTTGTGTGATACCGTTTGAATGCATGTCATAATCCAGCAGAGCTATGGAGGAAAAAACGAAGTTCAGATAACACTGCATCAATATATTTTGAACAATACTGCAATTAACCACAGCCACAATACTTAAAAAAAGAAACCAGAACAATAACAGAACTTCAGAATTGGTAAGTATTAATAATTAAAAATATATGATTTAAAATTGAATTGGCCAGAGTAACATTTTAGAGGTTAAAAATACTACCTCCATGACATTTGGTCAGCTTTCTTCTGCAGGTTAAATGGTAGAAGACAAGACGTTATGATTTCCTGTCAGGTTTTCATAAATGGTAATAGGGAGGACGCTTTTCTTGTTGCAGAGACTCATGTGAGATCTGTGTTCACTGAGGCTTACTGTGACTGCAGCTGCAAATGGAAACTTTTAAAATCATCATTTTGACAGGTACGGTGCCTTTATTAAAATAATATTGGAATTGAACACTCAGAAAAAGAAAACAAAAATTACAAAAGCTGACACGAAAGCTGGGGGCAAAAGGAAATCACTATACTGTAACCCATGTTTTCTCTGAATCTTTATATTATAGTGGCAGTCTGTGTGCAAAAGGGCATTGCAGGTAAGATTCGTTTTTTTTCTTCAATAATATATTGGATTTTTGGTTTATTTACTTTAAATGTAAATGTTTGATGTACTTTTAACTTATTTAACTTACTTAACTGTAAGTTATACATTAAAGAGTGTTGGTATTTAGTCACTCTAACCCAAGGATTATTCATCTCCTAGACAGGTAGGGTTTATTAGTTGACATACTTGCAAAGTTACTCATTGTGAATTAAATGTCTGCATCAAAATAAAGTGTAAGCTGATGTTAAACAGACCTACCAATACTCTAATCAGAGGTGTTCGCAATAGGGCAAGCAATTGCCTGGGGTCCCCCCCCCGATGACTGATCATTTAAACTATCAGAAATGTTAATATAAAGATGCTGCAACATCTCTGCATCCCCCACTCTCTATACTAAGGTTATGCTTTTACAGCATCACCACAGCTGCCTTTTTGAAACTGGCGCATTGCTTATTTGCAGTAGGTAAAAAACACATGATTTGATAAACATGAAGAGGGCTGCTCGCTCTAATGTTAACCTAGATAAATGTTTTCTATTATTAGGCGCATTATTAAGCCTGCTTACTGCATGACATGTAGGCATCAGAGCGGGGCCGGATGGGCAAGGAGGGGCAATGCCCCCCCAAATACCGTGACTGCCCCCCCAAACGTGATGGCATGCAAAGATCTGGAATTTAAAAAACATTTCAAAACAAAATGGTCAGAGTGAGCGCTCTCTGCGCTCTATCCCTCATTCAAAGTAGCTACTGGTCGCAATATCGCAAAGGCCGGTAGCGATCTGTCTTTTAAGCAAAACACGTCTGTCATGGAACAGCTGCAGTGGCGTACATGGTAGATCGTGTAGGTCGTGAATGAGCTTTTGTGCTCGGACCCGAGTTCGAATCCGTCTTTTGCAGAACATATGAGATGTAAAATTTATAAACCAACATGAAGGTCTCTGACGTTATATTTTGCCAATGAACTAAAATCGAAACCATGATATGGCTTTTTGTCTTCATAAAACAGCACAAGACTTTAAGAATAGGCATTCTGTTTGTGCTGGGTGATTCAGAGAAACATGTGCACTTTGCTCACACGATCAGCTCTGGTGTTTGTTTCCTCCTAAATCATACCTGTCAACATTTGGTTTTCAAAATCCGGGAGATTTGTCCAAGCTAAAATACTGCCAAATCTCTGGCAGTATTTTATTGAACACCCCTTTTACTGTCTATGCGATTGCGAACACCCCATGTATGCGGGTTATTCCTGTTTGCTGCTAATTTTTGGCTTATTTTGTTTATTAAGTAACAAGTACACAAGTTCGATTTGGGAATAAAGTGCGAGTTGTGAGATGCCAATCGCCTCTGTAAGTCTGTCTGGCTTCTGCATGCAATAACTCAGATGTATGCAATCCATAGTGCAATCTCTATTCTTCCTGAAGCTAAGCGTTAACTGTAGCCTACTTGAAACTGTAGCTGTAGTTTCTTTGCGGGCACACCGCCTTCACCTGCCATCATGTCGATCGGATCACTTTCGGGTTGAGATTTCCGCGGCTGCGCAACTGGGTTAAAGGGTTGCCAGATTGAGGTAACAAACAGGTTGAAATTGTAAATGGCGTGTGGATTGTGTGAATATACTGCATTTAATCAAATCTGGCAACTGGTCAACATTAGACAAACATATTGGTTTGATTATTCATAAAGTTGTTTGGGCCATGCAAATTACGGGAGTTTCCCGGGAGAAATAACACCCGGGAGGGTTCCGGGAGATGGGGCTAAAAAACGGGAGAAACCCGGCAAAAACGGGAGTGTTGTCCGGTATGCAGGCGTCTATTTGGGACTCGGCTATTATTTGAAGTTTTACGGTATTTCAAGTCATTGAATCATTCTTTCAAACTGCGTTTTTTTTGTTTGTTTTTTCAATAGGTCGGATTACCGTAAACATTTTGTCAGTTTAACATTATTTTTTTAGTAATCCTGAGAGAATTGTGATCTCTGTTTGAAACAACCAATAAAAAAAGAAAGAAATCACGATTCTCAGTTTATCCAGAATCGTGCAGCTCTATTAGCTTCGGATCTAATGCTGTGTTCACACCGGACACGAATAGCGCGTCAAATACGCGCCTTACGCGTCTAGTTTAACGCTTGACCGCTTTGTGTTAATTCGCGTGTCAGGAGTGAAACCGACGTGCGTTAAAAACAAAAGTTTGAAGCGAAATTTACGCGCGTGCAGAATCGAAATCTGTCGGCGGCCATTTTTTTATTCATCGAGAGAGTCACCGCTCTCTATTTACTCTGGAAAGCAGAACAGCGGCATTCAAGTATGCACCAAGTATCTTTTCCTCTGCGGTCGCCCTACAGGTTGGAAGTGGAATTGTCCATTACCGCTGTCGTAAATAATTTAGCCTAGCGCATCCTTCTGTCGCACACACACTCGCTGTTTATTAGCACCGGCTTTGGAATGAATGATGTCCACCGATGCGTTGAGAGTACATGCATGATTTCATGAAAGTATGATGTATTGCGACATCAGAAACGAAGAAAAACAAAATAACGACAAGATGTAAAGCAAGTCAAATTTGTAGTTTTTTTATGTCTCGTTAGAACTACAGAAACGCGACCCGATCTGGCAATCTTACATAGCGTGGTTATAGCAGATATAGGAACGCAAAGCAAATCCAGAACTGCCTTTCACCCTGTTACGACTTAATGAACCACTGAAACGATTTTGGAAACTTAATTTTAAGGTAAAAAATCTTACTTAGTGTTGCTTTAAAATATATCCGGTTGTTGTCCTGATCAGTCCTGGTTTTATGTTGCAATGATGACAAATCCGACTTTTTACTTGTAATGCACATTATCTACCAAAAATAGCCATAATCCAAGGAAAAGACATTGTTTTTTTAAGTTTTCTACCCGTAGGAAACAGCCTAACATTGCTTAATGTACCGAAGCAACAACCCAGAAACACAAAATCTTTTAAAACGTACGTCTGTAAAGTCTGTCTACAGGCGATATAGACTTTTCTTTAAAAGACTTTTAAAGAAAATAGACTTTTCTTTATAGCCTATTGAGTTTCTGTGGGAAACGAGTTTAATGTAAATCTTTGAGCTTTACGTTTAGATTATAGGCCGATGGGCTCATTTAGTTAATGTTTATTATAAATAAAACTAGTGTTGCATGATAAAGTATTAGTAAATGTTAGGCTGTGTCGATTTAATGGATTTGGATGGGTAAGAATCATACGGTGAATCTTTGTGCTTTGTGTTTTGATTATGGCATTGTTCTTGCATGCAGATGGCATTTATTTTCGTTAAGGTTTGAGAGGAATTCTGTCATTGCTTTGGTACATTAATCAAAATTTGTTTGTTTTATAATTGGCTATTCAGATGAAGAAAACACTCTGCAACAGTGTTGTCTTGTTTGGTGTGGTTGTTTTAGATGGTGTGTGTTATGAGAAGTATGAGAAATGTGGTTTTTGGACAACATTGAGTCATTAGTCATGTCATATTGCAGTGTTTAACTGTGGGAAAATGCAGATGTTTGAAAACTCGTTAGCAAAATGAAATGTTATGAAAATCATTTGGATCCGGTGTTTCTTATAAAAATGGAACCGGTTCTGACTAACAATCAGTTCTCAATTCCCACCGTCCCTGTGGTGATAAAGTACGATCTCTTAATAGCCAATTGCATCTGGGAAAATGGCCAAGCCTGGACACTGAAGTGCTGTAAAGAGTGATGTGAAAGGCCTAGCTGGAGGCATCAGAGGAATTAAAGCATATGCTTGAAGCACCTCGTTTGTTAAGTGTCACGTATTGGCAATCTTTAGACTTGTGGAAAGGTTGACTGATTTCACTGGTTGACTGGTTTAGACCTGGGCTTGACCTAAAACTCTCATCACATTCCTGACCTTCATCCTCCAAAATCACAAACAAATTGTTTTAGTGATCTCATATTCCTGAAGACAGCAGTAAAATGATTAAAATGACTCAAAAATGGTATTTTATTAGTCACAAGGATTCAACAGTGCGAAAAAAAAAGATTTCGATTTAAAAGAAAAACGTATTGCTCAAGATAATAACATTCAGGTACTTTAAAGGGATACTCCACTTTTTTTTTTTGGAAATTGACTCATTTTACAACTCCCCCAGAGTTAAACAGTTGAGTTTAACCGTTTTCGAATCCATTCAGACGATTTTCGGATATTTAGAAGAATGTCAGTAACTCTGGTCTCAGTGACTTCAATAGTAGGAAAAAAATATACTATGGAAGTCAATGAGACAGAAACTGTCTGGTTACGGATATTCTCCTAAATATCAGAAAATCGTCTGAATGGATTCGAAAACGGTAAAACCCAACTGTTTAACTCTGGGGGAGTGGTAAAATGAACCTATTTACAAAAAAAAGTGGAGTATCCCTTTAAGTATTCATATTCCTGAAAAGAATGTTCTTAAAAACAATCATATATAACTTCTTAAAGTTAGGATAACCCCAAAACCTGTCTTAAATCGCCAAAGGTAAGGTGCTTAATGAATTGACATGAGCATAAATGTGGACATGTGAAACCGATCGATCATTAACAGTGCATGGGACGCGCAGGCTACAGATGCATTCACACTAGAAAGAGCGCAAGAAAGATGGAGTACAAATGAAAGGGAAACACTGCTGCATCTTAAGACAGGCTCTTTTAAAGTACCTATTTTAACTTGACAACGTGCATTAAAATCACAGCGCAGAGTGATAAACTCCTGTCAAGCCAAGCGCTTTTCATAACTACGGTAATCTGCAGGCAGTGCAAAAAGACGGACTTTGAGGAGTTTTCAGAACACCTGCCTTTGAATCAAATAACACCAAAGCATTTTCTTCTTAAGAAAATAAAAGAACTTCTTAGGAATTGTTTGATTTGCACCTAAAAACATTCTTACAAACTTCTTAAGCTTTTCATGAATCTGGCCCCTGGACAGAATGAGGGGAGGAAAAAAAAAATGAAAGAAAGGCATTTTTTTTAGGAGCCCATGGTGGTTTGCCTTCAAATAAAAGCTGTCAGTGGAAACCACACGGCAATGAGCAAATAATCGCTGTAAGAAAAAGTTGCAATCAATCAATTAGGACTTTAGTGCGAGGGGTGACGTTTTCAGAACCAACAGGCCTGATTACTTTTCCCTTAAATGTACTTCATTTTTATAAATAGTTTGTGGTTTCATATTGATTTTACTGCTTTTCTGACTGAAACGAGTTCTTGCCTCCCTGGAGGAACCATTTATTATTTGAGTTCTTTGGGCGCGTTCTACCATCCCCCTGTTTTAAAGTCTATTTTGCAGAGAGCCCGGTTTACGTCATGGTTATTTTCTTTAGCAACGGTACACCAGCTACGCTTCAGAGAAACGAGCGGGAGAGATGGAAAGGCAGAGAGAGAGAGAGAGAGAGAAAAAAGCATGAATATTGCTTTCCAGAAATAGCACACACAGCGACGTGCGGTAGGCTGCCCTGTCAAATCGGTTCTGCATCCTCTCCTTGTTAACGGCACATAGATGAACGAGCACAAGAGAACTAGGGGAGAGAGAGAGAGAATCAAATGGACTCGGTCAAATCCAGCCAATGGTTTGCGACACTGAGACCAAATCTAGAGGAAAAGAATAGGTGAAGGAAAGCTGGGTGATATTTGCATCCTTTGGAAGGGCTTCTTGGCAGCTTAAACTTGGGGTTTGAAGCTGGTAAGGGAGAGATACAAATAGCCAGTGTGATTTATGGGCCCCAGGAACCTCCGATGCCTTGGCAGGCCTAAAGGAGGGGTAGGCTCCCCTCGCCCTGGGAAAACAAGAAACCAGCAGTTCCTTGGTGGAAGCCCAAAAAAAGACCGCTGTAAAAAAAGGGAAAGAGAGGGCTTGTGCACCACATGATGTTAGTTCATAATGACTCTTGATCCATATGACATGCGGACGATGACGTCAATTAAAGTGGGTAATGACACTGCTGGAAGTCAACAGCATTTATCGGCTAATGCATGTCGATTTGTTCACGTCACGCTTGCTGAACAGAGAACAGGGCTTTTTATTTTTATTGTTGGCCTTTCACTTATTTATAGGACAGCTGAGCTGAGAGAAGACGGCATATTATGTGAATAGTGGGGCTAATGTTATTGGGATATGTTGCCAGTTTGAGCACATGCACCAACCGCTATAGGCTCAATTTGTATTCCTGTTGCTTTGTGTGTGGTAGATTACGTAAGGTTTTCACAACTACTTGCATGATGATCGTTAAAATTCTATACTAAAAACATAAAAAAGTAATAACAAAAATAAAACCAAATGTTTTAAATCCTAAGCTTACAATATCGCAGGCCTTGTCTACACTAATTAACCTGACTCCGCCAGATGGATTTGCTCCGCATATCCATCTGGAAACCTTCCATTGAAGTAATTTTGGTAAGGGG
>JAOTRC010000001.1:20723126-20736432 GCA_027497675.1 Cyprinella lutrensis | reverse complement strand
ATATAAAAGTAAAAAATATTTTGTCTTAATGATCAAAATTGACTATATTTAAATTGGTAATAATTCTTATTGTGGTCTTATGGTGTATGATTTATCAATCCAAGTAATTATTAAAAAAAAAAACCCTGTTGACTTTTCATTGAAAAGTGTTCTCTCATTTTTTTATAATTCTGTGTATTGGCCAAATATCAGTGATATAGAAAAGTTGGTTGCAAAGACCAGATTGCATGTAATTGTCTAATAAGACATCTTTGGGTCTTCTGTCTCTCAGCCCTTAGGGTGTGTGTGTCTGTGTGTCTCTGTGCTTGTAATAAAACACACAACACTGAACAGAAAGGGCCAGCTAATGCTGTTAGAGCTAAGATCTTATTTGTTTCCTGATTTTTGTGTAAATAGGAATGAGTATGGGCTAGAATACTTCATGGTTGGTTTTCAAACAGAGATTAAGCCCTGCTGAGAGATAGTATTGTGTAGTTTTCTCTATTAATCTGTAAATGCTGCTGTCATGAAAATAGGAAAGAAAATAATCAGAGAAGATAAATTATTTTGAACCTTTTTAAATGGATGTATCTGATCTCTATAATTTGATACACACACACACACACACACACACACACACATAAACAGACTTCTATGCTGTTAAAGTATAATCACAGTCAATTCATGTGTCTTCCATCTGGGCACTTAATAAAGCACTCGACAGAGACAGATGCTAATTGAGCTAATATCTTTAGCAGTGATCCTCTGATTCAAAGCCCTCGTCATGGCAATTTCATTAGGACATTATATCTGAAAGGTCACTGAGGTTTAGCTGTCCCCAAAAACACCAGTAAACACAGCCCAGAGGGGATCTGTCTGCTTGTACAAAGGCCAAAAAGACACACAGGAATACATCTTCAGCTGTTATTTGAAAACGTACTGCATCTGTAGAATTTCAATCCTGACGCAGGCTGTTTTTAGTGCCTTTAAGACTTCTGTCTGTTACTTAAGACTTGTAATTATTTTATAATTGGATAACCTTTTCACATATGGTAAAATGGCTCAATAAGGGCTTGTTCTTTCTCTACCACAGCTGTTCTGGTTTACCGTGTCTTCAGAAACGAGACTAAACGTTCTGTGAAAATTCTCCACGCTCTGCTGCATATGATGGCCCTCATTGTCAGTATTGTGGGTAAGTCCAACATGCGTGTGCTAACAAAACGTAGATTACATTTACATTTGGCTTGTTTTGCTGCTGGGTATTTGTTTATTGATAGATTTTAGCCGAAATTCTCATTTGCTGTGGTCACAGCCATTTCCCGTGACTAATGTGCAGTTTGAACCATTAAATAAGGGGAAAACTAAAATTTCCTTCAGATAAACGGATGTATTTTATTAGTCGCAGGGCACAGGATAACTAGATTTGCATTTCCAGAGGTCAACACCAATGGGTGCAACTTAATTGTTTGTACTCTACCGTTTACGTCTTTTTTTTTAAATAAAAAGGTACAACTTTTGGCCCTCTAGCGGTAAAAAACAAATCGGCATGCATTTTGTTTTCAGAATATTGTTTTGGTTGTGCTTCGGCATCTTTGTGACTGTGGATGAATATGGTTATCCTCCTGCTCAGAAAACATTCACTACTGCTCTTAAAGGGATACTCCACTGTTTTTTTTTCCACATTAAACAATGTTAAACCCTTAACTAAGACGAGTTGATACATACCTCTCTCTTCTCAGTGCTAAATCGCTCTGTCTTGCGGCAATCTTTGATAGCACGAATCTTTGACGCAAGTGACTCTCCCATTTGTGTCAAAGTAGATGGAGAAACGTTTCTCTATTTACAGATACGATGAGACGCGCACGGATGAGTGGCGCAAGTACACAATTTTGTGTGAAAAGCATCCCGCTCTGTCTAAAATCTAAATAATTATAATAGGCTTACCGTAGTCAATCAGGGTAAGACAAAACTATTTTTATGATAGAGGAAATTTTTGAATAGCGATGGGAGATTTTCAGACATACAAGGATCTTAAAAGTTTACTAAAAAAATAGATTTATTGATTTAAATTAATTGTGTGGAAAAAAAATTCTCTTTCTCTCTCTCCTCAGGTCTTGTGGCCGCATTTGATTTCCATTCATCGGCTAAGATCTCTCACATGTATAGTCTGCACAGCTGGTGTGGCATGCTCACTTTTGTGCTGTTTTTCCTGCAGGTAATTTGCAGTTATTCCCTTTTGACCAGGACGAAGGTCTGTTTGCATTTAAACATCTTCCTTCTTCCTTATTTGAACAGCTGGGCTGTGTTTGTTATGTATAAAGTAAAAAAAGTAATTCCATTAAATATATTTTCCTAATTATTTTCCTTTTTATTAGTATTATTATTTTTTTTTACGGATTATTAATTTTTATACATCCTTTTCATAATTTGGGGATACCTGATCCTAAAACATTTTTTAAGAGGCCGATGGAATAGATCACCTGAAGTTGTCTTCCTTTGCTCCAGTGGTTACTGGGACTGGGATTTTTCCTTTTCCCATGGGCATCTGCTCAGCTGAGGAGCTGGTATCTCCCTCTGCACGTATTCTTCGGCCTGTTGCTGCTGGCCATGTCTGTGGGATCCTGCCTGCTGGGAATCACAGAGAAACTGCTCTTCAGTATCATGTGAGTGTCAGTGAATGCATCTAACGAATATCATTTTTGAAAATAACATCTGATGTCACTAAGCCGAGGTAAACAATTTGAATGAAAAGAAAGGAATGAGTCACCAGGTGAATGAGTCACAGTGGAAAGAGACTTTCAGTGAATATTAATGATATGTGGCTTCTTTTCTCCATCTCTCACTGTGGAGCATCAAATGCTAGATTCATTGAATATATTCCTTGTGTGCCTGTTTGCTGTGTTACTCATGAACAGTTTATTTTAAAAAAAATGTTTAACTTCATTAACACATAAATAAACACCCTTAAAGGGTTAGTTCGCCCAAAAATGAATTCATGAATTGATGACTCACCCTCTTGTCGTCCCAAGCCCGTAAGACCTCCGTTCACCTTCGGAAGTCTGCACCAAGAAAAAAGTGATAGAAATTGTTTTTGCTTCCATTTCTTATCTTCTTTTGTCACTAGTAATCACACTCAATGTATTTTTTTTCAACAAATCCCATAATTTTTAAAATACCGGCCTCTACCAAATGGTTGAGATCCATGCATCCATGAGATCCATGTAACCAAAATGTATTTTCGATGCTTCAAAACATTCTAACTAACCCACTGATGTCACATGGACTACTTCGATGATGTCTTCCTGGACAAGGACAGTATACAATGTATACATTTCAATGGCAAGACAGAAAGCTCTCGGACTAAATCTAATATATCTTAAACTGTGTTCCGAAGATGAACGGAGGTCTTACTGGCTTAGAATGACATGAGGGTGAGTCATTAATTACATAAAATTTCACCCAAAATTTTAATTTTTGGGTGAACTAAACCTTTTAACCCTTTTGCGTTTTTAGTTCAGAAGAGGGCCTGTTAAAGGGATACTCCATTTTTTTTTGGAAATAGGCTCATTTTACAACTCCCCCAGAGTTAAACAGTTGAGTTTTACCGTTTTCGAATCCATTCATTTAGAAGAATATCAGTAACCAGACAGTTTCTGGTCTCATTGACTTCCCTAGTATATTTTTTTCCTACTATAGAAGTCAATGAGACCAGAAACTAGTCTAGTTACAGATATTCTTCTAAATATCAGAAAATCGGCTGAATGGATTAGAAAACGGTAAAACTCAACTGTTTTACTCTGGGGGATTTGTAAAATTAGTCTATTTCCAAAAAAGTGGAGTATCCCTTTAAGTTTTGCAAGTTACAACAGTGTTTTTCCATTCATTAACCAATAAAGACTTTATGGCACATTTCCTGTTCTCAGGCCTACTTACTCCAAGTTTGTTGCTGAAGGGATCCTGGCAAATATTTTAGGCTTGTTGCTGGTGTGCTTTGGGGTCGTGGTGGGGTACGTGGTGACGAGAGAGGATTTCAGGCGACCACCGAATCCTGAGGAGGAGGCTCTATCTGTGCATTTTAAGACCCTGTCGGAAGGAGAAATCCCCAGTTCCCCTTAATCTCTTAATTTACTCCAACAACTGCCTTTCTGCCCATGTTTTAACAAACCCGTCGCCCAGTTCCTTCATTTACAGTCTTCGTATTATTTGTACTTGACACCCCCTTGTCATATGCACGTTATAGCAGGATTAAATTACCACCATGTATGGAACAGACAACATGTTACTGTTTTTATTATTTTTAGTAATTAAATGTTATATATTGTTTTATTGTTTCAGGATTAGGCACTTTTTTTGGAACGATTTCTAATTGTTGATATATTTTGTATATACACACAATATATATACAGTACAATTATATAGTGTTTAAATGCATTATATTATTTTAAATATCAGGATGTACTTTCTTGTGCCTTAGAATTTCAATTCTATCTATCTAGATTAATATATATATATATACACACACACACACACACACACCTAGTTTAGTAAGTTACTAAAGTCATTCATTTCTTGCTACTAATTGTACATCTTTAACAGTTTATATAGATTACGGTATTAATTACTCTCTCTATAAAGTATTGCATTACTTACTAAATCCTATATCAACCTCGACCAGTTGAACAATACATGAATAGACATGAAACTACTCTTTTAATTCCAATAAATATACAGTTGTATAAATTATTCCTGAACTGACCAAAGTATTTAAAGTGATAAAGTTATATTCTAAACAATAAACATATATTTTAACATTACACATTAAAGCTTGATTTTAAATCCACTATTATTAAAGAAAGGCAAATTGTCTATATAGTATTTAATGCAATTACATCAGAAGTAACATAAAAAAATCCCTTCACTTTTTCAAGGGAAAAGTAATTAAATTATAATAATTAATGACTTAGTAATGCGTGCACACACACACACACACTCCTTCCATCTGAATGATCTGCTGATGCCTTTGTACTGTACTTTTCAGTTGCAAGTGTAGTGCCAATATTACATCACTGTTTTCTATTTGATGTAAAATATCAATACGTTCATAATGTTTGCTTTTGAGTCCAGTTGTGATTAAGGATGTACAGTATAAACACAAATTCATGAGAAATAAGTTCGACTCGGTGGTAAGTTATTTCACCTTGATTTTCTTTGAAGTAGTATTCTTTTTTTAAATAAGCTCAGTATTTCCCTCATACATACAGATGATTGTACAGTTTACAATCGTGTAACTGGATAAAAAGTCCTCATTCACGTTTCTGATTTTCCTTCCCAGCAAAACAACACAGCTCACACATACAGACACTTTACAACGAATCCTCCTTTGCAAGCCCACTTATAAACAAAATCGAAATATTAAAACAAATTACATACAAAACCTAAACTTCAGTTCTTTTTTTCCTCTAGCAAGGGAAACAAGGAAATATATTGTGCCACAGTCTTTTCCCTCGTACATAAAACCACACTCGGGTTTGTGTATTAGCAGAGAGCATGCGTTCTAGTTCAGCACATTATTTACAGCCATGTACATTTTGGTCATACAAAAGGAAAACAAATAGTTAAATACAAACACTGTCGTACAGTAAGCAGTATTCCAGGTCAGCTCTGAGTGCACCAAATATTTTTCTAAAAAGAGAGAAAAAAAAATTAAACCGCTGCAGAAAGACCTGCTCTTTTTCAACAGCAGTTGACATTGATTAGTTAAGCCGAATCTGACTTGCTGCCATCCTCCTAAAATACACCGTCAAGACATCCCTTAAAAATGTGCCTGACCTTCCAATAGTACGCTAGTTCAATGGTGAGGCAATCATGAAGGCAAACAGTTTCACAACATATGTGAATGTTTCAGTGCACAAAAAAACTCTCGAAAAATGGATGAGAGCATGTGGATACTGAGGCTGCAAAAAAGAAGTTTCCCTCACGCCTATTTCCCATAAAAAAAAGTTTCTTTGGAAAAGATAAATTCTGCTTTAATGGTGTGACCAAGTAAATTAACGGCTGACTACATGGATGCTACTTCCTACGAGCAGATCGTTAGCCAAACACTACATATATTTGCAGAAATCCTGTTGACGAAAAATAAAAATGCCCATAAAAAGTCTAAAAATATTTCACATTGCTGAATGTATCTCAACTTAGGAAGTAAAGGCAAACTGAAAAAAACACAACTGCATTGAAATTTAGATATACATATATATTTTTTACAAACATAACTTAAAATATTAAATATGACTTTTTTTGCTTAAGCAATATTGATCTGGAATATTTCAGTTCATTTCAGACTATTTCAACTCAAGACACAGCAGGATTCTCAGGGATTATTACTGGTCTGAGTGGGGACATCATTGGGGACGTCTGGTCCAATGCTTAGCAAAGTGTCCATGGCTCGCATTGAGTAGCCACCCTCTCATAAGGTACAGAAAAGTAGAAGGTTGGTGTACAGCAGTTACACAGGCCTACTTTTACTCCAATGGGTCTTGTTACTTCCATTTATGTGTCCAGAGCAAATACAGATGCACAGTACATGCTAGATTCATTTCACCAAAGTGGAATTCACCTCAACAGGTCTGTAGTTTCACCATCAAGATATGGGAGGGAAAAAAATCTAAAGATAAGATGTTCAACTTGTTAGATATTCCTCTGGAATGTTCCAATAAATCTTGCACACGGACTCATTCTTCTTATACATTAGACTCCACAAAAGATCTCTTTGGTTTAATGGGTGAGGTTGGGCCTTGCCTTTCATTGCGAGATATCTGCCTATACTCATTGTCCTGATAGGCCTGGGAAACTGGTAGAGTCCGTGCCACTTTCACATCTGGGTATGTGGGAACCTGACTAACTCTGCCCATAGCGTCCGCCCGGTCCCGCGTCACACCAGGAGGGTTGGCGTAGAAATCATCATCCATTAGGTGGCCATTGTGAGCGTTGTTGGTGCGGTTGTAGTAGGCGATATGGCTGAGGGGTGCCGTCTGCTGCCCGTATCCCATGTTGCTAGGAGAAGTAGCTGGACTGTTAACCACTGTATCCAGAGATGAAACAGCCCAGGGTCGAGAACCCGAGGAGGACGACGCAAGCGAAGGCTGCTGCTGGAGGTACTGCTGAGTCCGTGCAGTCTTGTCTATGATGCCCATGAAAGGTGTGTTGCGGGAGCGGAGGGCCTCTCCTGGATATGTTCCACCCACCACCCGGAAGTCTGTGCCTTGTGGGGGTGACATCGGGGAAAGGTCATCATGGTAGCTTCCTTCATAGGACATATTTAAGGGTATCTCCATTTGCTGCGCGGAAGCTGACGCCCTGAAGCCTGGGCCTAGGTTGGCAGCAGAACCTGCCACTAAACTGTTGTTGGATGGCGAGAAGCGTAGACCTGTACTGTGGGAGTGAATAAGGGGGCGTGGAGCTGGTGGGTGCTGTTTGGGTTCTACGTTATTGGCACTGACTGGACGTCGGTGTGCATGAAGGTTCTCGGGTGAACCTAGCGTCACCTGTCGCTCCATTTCGTGGGGTGAGACCGGATAGTAGGCGGTCGACTGACTGCGGCTGATCTGTGGGGTCTGACCATAGCGGACACCTCCAGGACTGGGTCGGTAGGCAGAGGAGGGCCTGTGGGGAAGCTCATCCTCCACAAGGCCAGGATCCATGCTGATGGCGCGCTGGTACAAGGCCCCTGCACTCAGACTGCCTTGAGGCTGAAGTGAAGAAGAATATCCTCCATCCCCAACTTCATCCATGTCACCTGGGCAGCGGGCACTCATCGAGTGAGCAATCTGACTGTACGCGCTACTACCCAGTACGGCACTGGAGTGTACCGCGGAGCTGGGCTGGTTGGTGCGGATGATCTGTGCTTTAGCTGGCTGCAACCACTGGCTTTGTTGGGATGGCTGGGAAGTCTGCTGGGAAAATTGGAATGAACGTGTGCTGCTCATCTTGGACAGGGGGGACTTGGGTCGTCCTGCAAGCTGGTCCTGTTGGTAGCGTCCTGCAGAGGCGGACTGGGGACGGTACATGGCAACTCCCTCAGAGGTGGGGCTGGCACGATACTGTGTTCCACGGCGTAACGGTGATGGTGGTGGGCTGAAGTGGTAGGAGGCCTGATGAGGGGGGCTAGGCCGGAAGTGGGAGCTCTGGTGCGTTGGGGAGAGCGACGGTGAGGTGGATTGGTAGCCTTGCCGTGTAGGGGAGGACATTGAAGGGGGGCTGGGGCGAAGGTCATATGCTTGGCCCAAGTAGGGTGAATCAAGATGGCTTGGAGATGGAGGCATGTTCTGAATAACTGGAAGTCCCGATGGAATAGTGTGGGGCTCAGTGGGAACACCAAGCGGTTGGCCGTCTAAATCCCGCTCAAGGTAATCGTCATCCTCCACAAACAAGTCCTGGACAGGCTCCATGTCTGAAATATGGGGCTCCATTGGTGGAGGCGGTATCATGGATGGGGCTTGATCGCGGGGAGGGGAAGGAGGAGGATCTAGCTCCTGTTGCTGCTCAACCTGATGACACTCTTCTTCCACGCGTTGCAGCAGGCGCTGGATCTCGCGGTTATTGGGACAAAGACACATGGCTTCACTCAGGTCCTCCAGGGCTGCGTGGAATTGCCTACAGCAAGGGAGACGGAGAATGAGAGAGAGTAGGAAGGTGGAATATGGCAGTAGGTAGAGAGAAAGGAGGAAATATGCTTGTTAAATACTAGAAAAGACTATTGCTAAAGGAATATATTCAGGGATCAATGTAAATAAATCTTCATCAACAGCATCTGAAGTGGCTTGTTGACAATTACCATACAGAATAATTATGACCCATTACTCGGTTTGTATAAAAATTGGAGTAATGCACTTACAGTGGAAGTCTATGGGTCAACAACGGATTCAAGGTACTGGTTTTCAGGTTACAAAATTTATTGTAGAATATCATTTAATATACTTGGCCAAAATCTTGTGATATAAAAGATGAAGTGCTTTGCACAGGCTGTTCTGGCTATGATTAGAGGGAAAATACCAGACTGACACTCTTCTCAGCTCCTCAAATACATAAAACATCAGCCTTTACAAGCATCGTATTTTTTGAATAACGAAAACATTATACTTATTCAAAGAACTTCATTCACGATTTAGGCAGGTGGAACTACTGTATGAGGTTTTGCCGACAGTTTGACGATCCACTCGATTTACGAGGTTTAGGCACAAGCTCATAGTATAAAGCTATTTAGAATAAAGCTCTATTCAAGCTCTGGTATAAAGAGTAGAGTAAAAAAAATATGAATTGATTATTCATATGGTTATTATTGTAGTTATTAATCAAATGGTTTTCGGAACTATATGTTACAGAGGTAAAGCAGTTATAGAAATGTTAAAATAATGATTCTGTTTGGGGTGAACTGATTGATTTGTTTTGCATTTTTAAACCCTGGTTAAAGTAAACTTTTAATTTTATTTTTTGTAGAAGTTTATCCAACAAAAAAACAAAACCTGACAACCTTTAGAACATATTTGCATAAAAAAAGAAATTCACTCGGAATTGTGTTTGCAGTGCATAACCAGTAGATAAGTGAATCTACCTAAAACAGTACCCCCATTGATCCAAAAATTATGATTTAGACGGCTCAAAAATAATTTAATAAATAAAATTGTACCGAAACAAATTAAAGTGCTTTGACAAAAACACAAGTTTTTCTTTTTCTTCCGGGATGCCCATAGACTTTCATTGTAGATTTCAAGCTTAACTTGTATTGAACCTGGAACATTCCTTTAGTACTGTAATTTTACCAATGAAAATCATAGACGACCCCCCACCCCTACAAAAAAATAAATAAAATAAATCCAAAATAAAACAAGCTGATAAAAAGAGAAAAAGGAATAAAATATGAATGATGGGCATTCTGAGGAAAAATAATTTGATTGTTCAACACAACATGAAGTATGATGAACAGGTCTAATCCTGATGTTGTCCAACTAATGAGGCAGAAGTCAAGGGGCTTCAATTGTTTTCTGTCTGGAAAGTCTAGCATAGCACTACGCCAACCAATCAAAACACATTTGGCCAGTTTGGGTCATGATCTGTCAGCACTCGATCTGTGCGAGACAGAATGTGTTTTATAGGCTGTCCTGCCTGTTGGTTGCTACGGTTACCTGCTGCTGCGCTTGGCACGGGCTCGTGCGTAATAGGCTTCATAGGATTTGGGTTTCAACTCTAGTGCCTTGGAGGCAAACTCCTCCGCCATCCCAAAGTCCTGCAAGCAACAACAGGACCAACAGTCATACACTGAGCCGTACATGAGGTCAGAGGGAGGACACACACACGTGCATGCGGACATGCACACAAACACACACACACACTCTTACATCATTAACGCACACAAACTCATGTTGGACATGAACATGTCACATTTATATGAGGATGTCAACACTGATTATAACAAAAATCAACATATTTTGAGCACCATTAGTGCAAATATGATACACATACATACATACAATTATGGAAATGCACGTACACACTTATAAAACGTGTTGACACACAAATATATGCTCAACAGGGACAGTGGGAAGATGCAATGTGACAGCTCCAACCTCTACCTGTACTAAACCTAACTCTTAAACAAATACAACAAATGTCAGAAAAACCCAATGAACCAACAAATCAAACCAAAACAGGGATGAGATCATGATGGGAAGAAAAACTACAGCATGGGCTGAGTGCATAGAGAGCTATCAAGAGAATTTCTTCATTATGGGGAAAATGAGAAATAATTATCCAAAATGAGAAACAATGTAGCCATAAAGGTGAAAAAAATGGGAAGATCAAAATATCTCCAAATACATCAATACGGTCTTTAAAGTCCTTGTTCCGTAACTGCTTTGGTCTTAACTGTTGTCAAATTCAGAACACAGACCAAGCACACAACTAATACATGTACTGTAGTTTGTTGGTTAGGTAAGTTGCCATTGAATTGGACGCTTGTAAACAAGAAGATTTACAGAATGGACCCTTTTTGCGCCAACATCATAATTACGTCACAAAGCTAGCTGGAGGCAAAACAAAAGTGAAAACTGGAGGTGGCCAATACAAACCATAATACATACACTGTAGTCACTTGGACTATTTCTTTAATACATTTTCAAGGCCAGCAAGTTTCAATCCCTCAAGAAGCCTATGGACTAGTGTGGAGGAGTGATCCAGCTCTCAAATTTCATCAAAAATATCTTAATTTGTGTTATGAAGATAAACGAAGGTCTTACGGGGTTTTAACAACATGAGGGTGAGTAAATACTGACAGAATTTTCATTTTTGGGTGAACTAACCCTTTAATGAAGATGCCAGAGGGATGCCAGTTCTTGCCTCCACCTAAGCTCCGCCCACAAAAAATGTCACCATGTTTACCAACTGAAAAGGGGTCTATACTAATGCTAGTAGTCAACATAAATGTCAATATCTACAGTGTAGTACAATATATCATGGACCTAAGGGTAGACACCATATTTAATTTAACAAAAAAAAGTGTACAGTGTGTTGTCTTCCGACACTTGTCTGCAACACTGGAATTTTTTTTAAAGTCAAATTTTCACAATGTTTGAATAATACGCTGAATGAAACAGCTGACGGCTGTGTTTAGCACCAGGCCAACCAGACACAGTGGATGCTGGGATCATGTGTGTAACCTTACAGGGTCACTCTAACTCCATTTTGGATTTGCCCTGCAATGCCCTTTCTCTAATACCATATCCTTAACAAACAAAGTATCAATACACCCAAGTAAAAATATCTATTGTTTGGAATGACTTTGGAAAAAAATTCAAGGTCAAAGAGTCATTTTACATGATTAATGTAATTAGGGCAATCCCAATTCTTCCTCATAACGTCGCTATGAGTGAAGAGAGACAGAAGGAAGAGTTTTCTGAAACTGAGAGCTTTGGACTCACATTCATTTTCCTCCGGCAGCGGGAGAGGTTGAGCAGCAGAGAGACTTTGAGCTCGCGGAAGGTCTTCAGGTCCTCTGTGAACCCTTCACGCGGGAACTTCTTCAGGGCGTACTGGTAGCGTTGGGCGGCTTCTTTCACCTTTCCTTTCTGGGTTGGCAAGACACTTTTACTTCTCAATTTCGAAATAATATACGATTATGCATTAAACAAATGAACAAAACTCTGAAATTACAGAAGTAACTAAGTAAATCCAAACAAATCCCTTACTTGACTTTTTCAAGGGAAAAGTAATTAACTTAGTAATGCATTACACCCAACACTGTACATTATTATCAGCAGCATATTCCTATACACAGTTTTGTACAGACTACATTTCTTCAGCTGAATATTCTAGGATTTCAATTCAAAGAAAAGCCACTCACCTTGTAGAATCCATCTCCTTCCTCTATCAGTTTGCTCAGCAGAACAATCATAATATCAGGTTTGGATGTGGCCATTGCCCATGTTGCAGGACCTAAGTGCAATAGAGCAAACAAAAAGAGGCAAAGCAAAGAGTCACCACAGACTGATAGTCCATCTGGCCACAAAATAGCTTGCTAATCTCTGGGGGACACAAAGGAACGAGCAGGCTGCCAGGATATCTTGCTTGAAAGAAGGCAAAGTCTACAAACAACTTATGGATATCACAAAAAGCCATAGCAACACACACCAGACAAAAAAAGAAAGAAACAAATCACGAGCAGCTTGGCTGTTTATACCTTGCCGAAATTGAAATCGGTTAATACAGCCAATAAAAACATTTGAGTCCTACAGCTACTGAACTTGCAGTCAGCATGTTTGAGCTCTCTGTGGACAGCCTGAACAGAAGTCAAGTGTTTCCATTGGTTTAGACTGAATGTATAGTGGAGGGAGGGTGGGAATAAGAGATTGATAGAGCTATGCATTTCGCCATGGGCAGCCAGTCGCAGTATGCAGGCAGACAGGCAGTGACTTAGTGCAATTCATGCAAGGCGCAGTTGAGGACAAACTGATGAGAACGGGATCAGTAACTGGCCAATAGCCTGAAAAAGCCAAACTGAGAGCAACTGTGGTGGGAAAAATTAAGGTGTTGTTCACACAGAATGTATTCTTGCTTTCAGAAATAGCTAGACGCAATACAGAATTGCGAAACAACAGCAAAGGACAGAATTCAGAGAATTCTCGAGATACGTTTCTAACAATTACAGCATCTTAAAGGGATACACCACTTTTTTTTGGAAATACGGTAGGCTCATTTAACCTCTCCCCCAGAGTTAAACAGTTGGGTTTTACCGTTTTTTGAATCCATTCAGCCGATTTTCTGATATTTAGAAGAATAT
>JAOTRC010000001.1:20599410-20612763 GCA_027497675.1 Cyprinella lutrensis | reverse complement strand
CACAAATCTTTTGTTACAGTCATAATGTCTTCAGAGGTAATAAAGTTATAAATCTGCAAGTCATTTTAAATATATGACAGGAAAGGCATTTGAGTAAATTACAAACTTATGTGTGAGGGGAAAACGGGGGTAGTAGAAAACTGTTTTATGTGCTTACTGTATCCACTTATGATTGTATTAGTATGGAAACACATTCATGAACAATATAAGTTATTACTTTGTATGGGATCCCGTTTGAGCCCTAGAGCAGACCAGAGATCTCTCCATTTGTTGAAAGCGTTCCCGATGTCGACTCTCGTCTTATTCCGACGCCTGTCACTAGACACAAGTTTTATTTCCTTTGTCTTACGTGGAGTTTGCGTTTGGCTTTGGAATGAGCTACAAGCCGGTCTCTTTGAATCCATCTTCTACTTATCGAAAGTTGACTAAAGTTTGGTCGCTTGAGTTGTCTTCGCTGATACGGAAAATGGCGGCGAATACACAAACCTGCCGGACATAGCCAGGTGAGCGTGAACGCGCATGACATCTCAAATTCCGTCCCGAATCCGGATTATAGAGGCAATTGCAGTGATCAGAGAAGGGCTCGTTCAGCCCATCAGGCAATTGTTTAAGCATTTATATGGGTTAAAAAAATGGCTATTTTTAACATAAAATGTTGCGCAATGCACCTTTAAAATAAGATAAATTTTGTTAAATATTAATAATGTTGTTCATTAATTAACATTATTAACGTATTTCCAAAATAAAAAATTGTAGTGATGTTGATTCTCCCCCCGCCATCTCTCTCTCTCTCTCTCTCTCTCTCTCTCTCTCTCTCTCTCTCAGTTGGACAGGTTCAAGGAGCCCCCAGCATTCGGCCCCATGTGTGATCTGCTGTGGGCCGACCCACTGGAGGACTTCGGCAATGAAAAAAGCCAAGATTACTTCAGCCACAACTCGGTCCGTGGATGCTCCTACTTTTACAGGTAAACCATTCAGCCATCTTCATGGAGATTGCTATGAGAAGTGATAGTAGCGGTGCAGAAATGATCAAAATGACAGCAGGAAGAGGAGGAAGCATACAATCAAGATCTCTTTAGTATCTCAATGAGTTCTCCTAGACAGCAAATGGAGTCTCTTCTGCTTCTCATAACCAGTAACCAATCCCTTAACAACAATCAACAATCAACAATCTCTCAGACTGTGCTCAGATTTAAAGGGATACTCCACTTTTTTTGGAAATAGGCTCATTTTACAACTCCCCCTGAGTTAAACAGTTGAGTTTCACCGTTTTTAAATGCATTCAGCCTGTTTAGGAGAATATCAGTAGACAGTTTCTGGTCTCATTGACTTCCATAGTAGGAAAATAAATGTACTATGGAAGTCAATGAGACCAGAAACTGTCTGGTTACTGATATTCTTCTAAATATCAGAAAATCGGCTGAATGGATTTGAAAACGGTAAAACTCAACCATTTAACTCTGAGGGAGTAGTAAAATGAGCCTGTTTCCAAAAAAAGTGGAGTATCCCTTTAAGCCAATGACAAGTCTTTATTTATTCCCTACGGTTCAAAAAGTTTGGAGAATTGATTGATCCAAAAAAATACAGCAATGCAAGAACATTTTCTGTCATCTTTGCAGGAATGTGATATGAAGAGCGTGTAAAGTAACATTTTAGCAACCATGTGAAAGTCAATAGCACATAACAGGCACAATACCGATATAAACATGATGATCTATGGGTTCAACATATACAACACGACTAAACTTAACATCATTGTTTTACCTATGTTTATCAGAGTCCACACTACAACATGAAAACGACATTTTAAAATGTGTCCACTTTGGAGAGCGTTTTCAAAAAGCTACATTTTCGCAGCTAAAAACTCTGTCTTAGTGTGGACGGAGGGCCAAAATGGACAGAAAAAGATGCATTTTCAAAGGAAAACGTCTAAGTGTGGACAAGGCTTAATGCATTAAATTGCATTATCTAATGGGACCTTATTGTAAAGTTCTCAAATAAATGCTTTTTTTTTTACTTTTCATGCGTTCCACAAAAATATTAAGCAGCACAACGGTTTAACATTGATAATAATAAGAACTATTTCTTAGAGCAGCAAATCAGCATATTACAATGATTTCTGAAGGATCATGTAACACGGAAGACTGGAGTAATTCAGCTTTGACATCACATAAATAAATTCAATTTTAAAATATATTAAAAGAGACAACAGCTATTTAAAATAATAGTTCATAATAATTCAGCTTTGTAATTAAAAAAAAAGCCTTCTTTAAAACAGATTACCAACATTTTGAACGGTACAAGTGTATTAATATTCGAATATTAATATAAATAGGCTTTGTCATTACCCCTTAAACTATAATGCCTTTTGTTGGACAAAAAAAAAAAAATCATTTCTCATGGGTGGGTCAGGGTGAGCAATCTGAGGCATACAGTCGAGCAGGAAATAAAGACACCCAGGAAAAAGAGGCAGCTCTTTATTACACTAAGGGCCCTACTAGTCTATCAAACAAATGATACCATGTTAGAGAGCAGAATAAAACATCAGACCATAGAGGAATGGAGGGTTTCTGTCGATCAAAGATGTTTCTTCCTTGTCCAGCAGCTGTCGTAACCATGTCAAATAACCCAGCTAATCAACACTCCAACGCCTGAGTGCTTCTGGGTAAACAGATGGAGGCTTCAATGCTCTGCATCTAATCGACCATCAGTGATAAAGCGGAGGCTGAATCCCCAGAATGACAAATACAAGAAGAAACCCTCCAAATTCTCCACAGATATCCACCACTTTTATACTGAATTTGTAAAGCAACTTTGGGTAAACAGAACTGAAACGATAACATTGCCACTAGTTAAAAAGCATCCTGATCCTAAAAACAGAAGCAGCATTATAAATGCAAAGTCCAGTGATTAATCAATCCATCCCAGCTCATTGTCAGTACACTGAAAAAAAGGTAGAATTTTGTAGACATTGCTAATAATTTTCGCTAACAATTACAAAGAAAAGGCTATGTTAATAATACTGTAGTAACAGACAGTACTACTACTACTCCTGCAATGTACAGTATGCAAACTCAAAATTGTATAACTTTTTAACTGTAGTTAACTGTATTGTTAACTTCTGTATAGAAAGCACGGAATACCTACAATATGAAGTAATTTATGAGCTCAACATTGCATTTCTAGTGAAATGAATGAAGAATATTTTTCTTCACACATGATTTGACCAGACTGCCAAACGTGCTTACGTAACCAAACCTAACTTGAATATACTTATCAAAATTAAATGTATCCCTAATTGTATACAAATAGCCTATATTGCGCAGTATACAGTACACCAATAATCCTTTTGAAAATAACCAAACAGAGAAACAAAAAATACAGGCCTAAATCATCTCTGCAGCATCAAAGCAAAATATAGTTCATTTTTATTAATGCAATAAACACTGATCCATCTTTAAATGAAAATAAATTAGTAGCAACAGACAGCTGAAACAGATGTCCTGCCTTAAAAAAGTCTTTAAGATCAGATCGCAGGTGGTGCTTGTCTTGCATGAGCAGGAGCACCATGGGGTTTTCTAAAATGAGACATCTCAAAGGGTCCATGCTGTTTGTTTCAACACTGAACACATGGCAAAGATATCTGCATCTACAAATCATCAGGAGCGGATAGAACTTCAGCCACTCCATATTTACATGTTGGCCGGTGTTAAAAACAAGAAAAATGTTCAAACTAATGTCCCCTTTTGGATGGCCCTAATGCCATCCAAATTTGTTTGCTCCAAACTTAATCAGTGATTTTTAACAACAGCATCTGTTTCTAGCTGTACTGTTTTGCTCCTAAATTTGTCAGAGACATGTTTAATGACACTCACTCAGTATTCTAAGCAATACAAAATTAATCTTGCATTAAAATTAATATATTGGTGGGTTACTTGGTTGCTCAGACAGACAAACAGACAGACAGATGGAGAGTAACGTCTCTGTAAAATGCTCTCTACCCACGGTTCGGCAAGCACTTGTACCGCAGTCAATCTTAAATCTAACAACATGGTAACACTTTACAATAAGGTTCATTAGTTAATTTATTGACTAACATTAACTAATCATGAGCAATACATTTATTACTGTATTTGTTAAACTTTGTTAAAGTTAGTTATTTAAGAAATATTTGCATGTATATACTTTATATATATTTATAAATTATTAATATTATATATAAGTATTTTATATATTGAGAACACATTTTTCTTAACTGTATATATGCACTGTAAAAAAATATTTTCAAGATTTGTTATCACAACATTTTTTTCTTTTGTCAAATCAACTTTTAATTTATTTAGTTGAGATAACTTATTATTTTGAGTTTCTGACGATTAAATTAATCTCCATTGTATTAACTCACTTTTTCCCAGTTCAGTCAACTTAAAATTTTAAGGCAATCATGTTACTTATTTTTTTTAAGTTAAACCAACAATATTTTTTACAGTGTGCATGTGTGTGTATTCATATATACAAAATAATTATTACACACTATACACACATTATATTATGTAAACACAAACTTTTATTTTGAATGTGATTAATCATTTCACAGCCCTATTGTACCAAATGAAACAGTGACCCTCAAACCGTGATTTAAAAAAAAAAATCGAACCCTGAGTAATTTGAACCGTTGCACCCCTAACTGACAGACAGATCTGGACATTTCTAGGCAGTTTTGACAAGAATCACCCAGAAAGTGTAAGAAAGTGTGGCACTGTGATCCCATTGCAGGCTGGGACTGTGTGATTCAACTTGCTCATTTGGGATTCTATGACATTAAAGAGCCCTTGAACTGTGTCTTTGACACCCCGCAGCTCTAACCAAGAACAATTAATCACCCCTAAACATGTATTAGGCAAGAAAGAGAGGATTATTTGATGTCCTCGAGAAATCCCCTAAAACAGCCCACACTAGTTCATGCATTGAACTGAACACTGATGCGACTGCAGCTGCCTGTAAATGGCAAATAAGATTTAATAAAACATGACTCGGTGGACATTGAACACAGAGTCCATTGCATCCTGCTCCCGACTCCTTGCTTTTCATCATTACATTTCATTCTTTCTGCCACATTTGCTTTAAGAAACAAACAACAATCTTCTCTTACCAGCTACGTCTAAAACAAGAAAAAAGGAGAAAGAATAAACTTGCGTCTCTCCTAATAACTCCCCCAACTCTCTGCCCATCCTGTTTTGGAGCAGATCAAAGGTAATAATCCCCCATAATCCTCTGGTGTGCCCTTGCTGTTGTTATGGTCATTATAGGCTGCCGCATTGTTGCTAAGCTATCACGATTGTTCAGAGGAAAGCTACACTGGCTCAGTTTCACAGTGTAATGCCTATTTCACGGATGGACAGCCACTAGGATAATTAGATGGGACCCGAGCGGACACAGCAACCAACGATGTGCTTTACGGACAGAAAGCAAGGCCTCGTTTTCGCAAACTAAGGGGTCAGGGAGGGTACAAAAAACTTGTCAAGTAAGTATAACAACTTTGTGTGTTACATCGAAAGTTAGAGTGGCTGCAAAAAGTTAAGAAACCAACTAAAATGACATGGAATTGACATTCACACTTCAGTTTATGGCACAACAGCCATGTAATAGTTAAGGAACCATAGAAGGATTGTAAAACTTTGACATATGGAATAATGATATCTGCTTTTGTCTTTGACTTGCTGTCAGAGGATCAGTTACTATTCATTGGCTGCATACAGAACAAAATCTTTGGATGGATGAGATTGTGAATTTAAATGGCTTGAGTTGAGACTACATCCATGCATAGGCCAAGGTAAAGATTTCCCATTTTTAAATGTGCACCTTTTCCAAGTACAAGCTTTGGTCTGTAACAGTTTCTCTAAGGATATTGGGTTTGACTTGCACATGAAGATACTTTCAATGCACTTTCAATCGCTTGGAGTCATTTTGGATTGCGATGAAATCTCATTGCAATCAACTGTGTTAAACATGAAGTGCTTTTTGGTTTTAGCATGGACGGATAAATTATATGTTGCCACAACTGGTTAGGATGTGATGGCATAACATCACGCTAGATATCTTTCCAGAAATATCCATGACAAGCAAATGCTTTATGCATTAAAACCTTGGAAGAGAAAAGTTATTTAACCAACCAATCTACAAGACTCCCATTGGGATCTATTCCTGATTCCTTGCTGTACAACCTGTTTTTCCCATAAAGACAGTGAAAGTTAACTCACCATTAGAAGGAGGTAAAGGGCCTCCCAGTAAACCGGTCACAGCTATAGGGGTTGAGTTGGAATCGTTTTCCAGTGGGCAGGAGCCCAAGTCCCATCTCCTTAGTAGTTAAACCTCAGCAGCTCTGTGTAAGAGGCAGAAACAAAAGCAGGACATCAGAAGCTTGATAATAAAAACAGTGGCCATCATTTTCCAGACCCTACCGTGAGCCAAACAAACTAGCATCTTGCCTGAGAGCCTATGTATAGCCCCACAAATCCCACAGGCACCTTCAGCGGCATGATGCTGGAGGCTTCTAGGGAGGGGGGTGTCTATGTGTAACCTTCATAGCGCTAAAGACATGGAACACTACACATGCAATTTAATTAACACACAACGTGCGCATTTATGTCTGCACACAGGGGAGCATACTTTCTCTCTAGAGACAAGAATAAAGAGTTAGTGTGTGTGTGTGTGTGTGGGGGGGGGGTATGAGAGTAGAACAGCTGCCAACTTTTTGACATAAAAACACCACAAAGCAAACTGAGCATCAATTATCTGTTGAGATAGTTAGCGGTGTTTGCCAAGGCAAGAGACACTAACTAAGGACATGGCTCAGCGAACAACAGTGCTTTAGCCTTCAATTTTTCAATACTCCAAAAAAGAAATGTACCTAATATCTACAATTCACTACAGTTTCCATCTGAAATGAACACTAGTGGCTATAAAACACCAACATGAAATCCTTTTTATAGCAGGGGCAGATTATTTCCAAATCTTCTGAAAGGGTACAGAGTCTCGTAATCAAAAGACATGTGAAGAAGTGGAAACAAGTGACAGGATACAGTATGTAAACAGATGCATATGTAAAATAATGCGATCATCAACATTAAACAACATATTAAAACTGCAAAACATTACTGAAATGTTGCCCAAGGACGAGGTATAGGACTGTGCAAGCATTAGGGGTTGTTGATGGATGTGATCTACTCCATTTAGTTTCTAAATCCAATTCAGCTGCAGTCTTTAACAAAAACATCATGCATTTAGCTACAATAATACAGGTTTGATTGTCTAAAAGCAGAGGCTCGGTTCTTACTTTTGATATTTGTCATGTTTAGGTATTCATAGAACAAAGTATTCTGGGGGCCATGACATTTTTGTGAAAATGATCCAAAATATTGACGGTGGCTGGCAACTTTTTTATTTTTAAACTCTGGTGGGGATAAAGTTAATGAAGTCGTCTGGAGTTACTTGCACAATATAATAGCCATGTTTTCATCCACTTGTCAATCGAATTATCTGAAGTTCGGTAAAAAAAAAACTCATGTGAATAAAGCTGGTGAAAGTGTGTTTCCATCCAACGGCTTTAAGGCGAATAAAAACCTGTACGTAATGACGTCACATGCTGTTTTGCGATCAGATTTCTATATCGAATTGATTTGAGACATTTCAAGGTGTTTCCATTAATTTTCGCACTGAATCGAACAACATTCAAGCAAACTTTTGCGAACAAAGTTTTGTTAGACAAAACGGATCACGCCAAATGTTATGGCCACAGAACATGTTTTACCATTGTGCATGATTTGTAAATTACTACATTCTGAGGTTTGCATTCTGATGTAGTAAACTTGCTTTTTCACCTGGTACAGCATTGCATTTGCGATGTAGAGCACTCGGGTTCAAGACCCGTTAAACAAGTCATGATGAAAGAGCTCAAAGTCTTGTAGAAAAAACAAAAACTAAAATAGCATGGTTGCATCCGCTAATTCATTTGGTTTCACATTTGCATTTGTTAATAATAATCATTAACCTTTTAACACCTCACCATTTAAATTTCCAAACTACCATGATGTATAACCAACCACATAATAAAACACACCAGGATCACATTCATCGGTTTTGGATAAAATTGAAGACATTGGACATTTCACTATGAAGGTATGCAACGAACAAGAAGCAGCGTATTATAATTGTTGCATGTTTTTTCCAGTGACCCTGCATTTAGCACTCATTTACTTAAGGTTTGAATTCCCCTTTTCAAAATGCTGTACCAGTAAGTAATAGCATCCACCCAAAAACCCAAGCAAGCACCCAAAACACTTTGACAATCATATACCAATACCGTATCAACCACCCACAACATCCTAGCATTGTGTTAGCAACTAGCAAACACCACTTACATATTCTTCAGAAAATATATCTAGTTTTTAAATGTAATAAGACGTTTTTATGTTTGAATGCTTATAATGCATAAATATAATATAAATAAGCCTTTATTATTTTATTCCCACCATGAAGTGTAACTACTGTCTCTGAGGTGCTATCAAAGCATTGCTGTCTGTTTGAGCTTCACATCCAGATCAACACTGGCTGAACCAATGGAATGAGGCAAGGGTGGGGCTAACTGGTTTGACTGACCAATGGCAGGTGGGCGAGTGTTCATGAATCATGTGTGCAAACAATCCAGTTTATAACTGCTGTGGTGGTATTAGTGGAGAAGATATGACATAGTTCTTCAACTTTAAGTAATTTAACTGCTTTTCTCATTTTAAATATTTTTATTTCTTTTTTTTTCCAAATCTACCAGACGGCTGTCGGAGGTTCTGGTGTGCAGTGGGCAAACAAACTTCTCATCTTTCCGTGCTGATATACGGCTCTGTTGAGTGTATTGTGTGGGTGATATCTGAACCCCTAACAGCATGGAGAAGGGACACGGATACTGCAAACCATGGCCAAAACATGAGGCCCGACAGATGAGACGCACCTTTCATTACCTGCAGACCATGTGTGTGGGTGACATCTGCCAATGTCATCAGCACCTTTGCTGAGGAGACAAAGAACAGTTGCTTTTCAAAATAAAGGGATCTGCAGGTTATATGAAAGATACGATCAAGAGTAAACAATGTATAGTATCGCCAGATGCTGGCTGAACATTTAGAAAGTGAGACAAAACAAAAGAAATGATGTTTTTTCAGTAATGACAATGTTGATGTTTTTTTAGTCCACATTTTCATTATGTAGCAACTTATAAGCAACTTGCCTTTTTAAAAAAGGCTTCAAAATGCATTTTTGAGAAATGACTATATACTTTATGTTGCAGAACAAAATGTAAAGTCTTTTTAAGCAAGGAGTCCTTAACTTACTCAGAACCACCATTCTAAAAACCCCCAGGGAAGGCATGATTAATTAGCCTTCTGGGTTAGCCTACAAATTAACATCACGACTGAACTCAGCTCTGTTTGGTTACATTGATGGTTCAGAAATTACACACATCACCTTTTATTATCTCTTATTCTTTAAACGTTTAATGTTTTTTATATATAGTTTTAAATTCCTTTCACATTTCATGTAATTTTAGAACACTTTTTTGTTTAAAGGTGCCTGCCCACTTTTTCAGCTGCCTTGGTTACGCAAGTAGTTTTGTTTATTGCAAAATTATTTAAAGCTGCAGTCCGCAGTTTTTACTCTGTCGCCATCTCTGTTTGAAATCTGCAATTGCAGTCATTCACGCAATTATTAACTTTACGTGAGTTGTACCTCCACCAGTACCACTGGAATTAAAACATTATTAGAAGCTTGCCGTTTTGAATCAAGCTAATGCCAGCAGATAGCTTTGAACACTGGCTGGTTATTTACTTGCTCAAATTTTTAACCCCCCAAAAAAGTTACGGACTGGAGCCTTAAGTAGTTTGAGAGCAAAGGAGACTGACTTGCTTACATCATTCATAGTTCTTCATGGCCTTGAGCAGACTAAGGGCTCATTCACACAGAACGCATTTTGCTTCGAAAAACGGTCTAGTGACGATTTTAACTTGAGTGCTGCATTTTTAGAATGCCGTATCATCCCAGAGACGCTGCAAAAGATGGAAGACCCGAGCACAACGGCTATACATGTCCATCTTGCGTGTATTTACATAGAAAAACAATGTAACAGTAGCACATTGGAACGGAAAAAACGAGTTCTGTGTGTAAAGCCCCTTAAGAGTTTTTTAGAGCGATTTGTTTGTTTCGATTCTCAGATTGCTAGAAATTTCTTGCCAGAATCATGGGTAATCTAGTTTTTCACCAAAAATCCTATTGTTATGTCCAGGGGTCATCAAATTTTCCTTGATCTTTTGACAAACAAGGCCATTTTACTATAAAAAAATATCCTGTAGGTTTCAGAACTGAAAACTTTCTTGTTAGAACAAAACAGCTTTTATTGAAACTGCAAAGTCTTTTATTGAAACTGACAAGCTGCCAAAATGACTTTTTGCTTCCTTATGATCCTAACATTAAGAAAGAGTCGATGAACTTTTACTTTTTAACAAAGTTCCAGATCTCGTCAGTAAAACACTGCTCATTTGTTTGCTTGATTTTTCTGCGGAAAAAAAAGACACCGTTTGTTGCAGGCTTTTCAGAGATACTGATAAACAAAAGATGGCGCAGTGACGACTCAACAGTGCAGTGGCGGCTCAACAGCAATAAATACAATATGAATACACAATTATGTGTGATTCCAATAAAGCACATTAAAACTCCAACTGAGGGAGGAATAGAGCGACCCACATGCTCTCATCCACAGTCATATTCCATGTGTGCATGTACTTGTAAACATGAAAACAAATGGCCCGTTTAAAGCGTAGAACATGTATTCACAACCACGCAAATAGACACACATCAACCGCTTCAGTGAGACTCGAAGCATTCTGAGCAACATGTAGCAGAATGTAATTGGCAAGTATCCAAGCCTCAGCTCTCCTGTGTGAACATTTGGAGTAAAGAGAAAGCAGCTAATAAGGGTCATTGTACAACACCAATTGATTCATAAAAATTTGACGTGTGAACTAGCGGTGAATGCACAAGCTCTGACACACCAATCTGTGGTGCTCAAGTGGATAATATAAGACAATATTAAATCAATTAATAAGATAATGCACACAATAAAAGTTAAAGCTACACTGTAACTCGTTTAGTTTATTCTTAGCTAAAAACACTTAGTTATTTCAAAAATATAGGTGCTCATTAATGTATATTTATTTTGTTCAAGTGATAAAGTATTCTCGTAAGTGTAGAATATGCCATTAAAAATACATACGGGTAAGGGGTTCTAATGTCGGTCGCCATGTTTCCCCTCCATCTTGAAAGTACATTAGCCAAAGAGGGACATACCCGTTAATTCAAGCTTTGTCTTTCGCGTTTATGTTTGAGTTAACAATCATGGATGAGGTCGAACCGGAAGCCATGTTAATCTTGGACTACATTGGCCACCGTAGGAGTTAAACAAAATCGGAATTGAGAGAAACAGAAACTAATATTCACTGGATGGCCATATACGTTTTCACCAGATGGGGGTAAAAATCACACAGTGTAGCTTTAAAATGCTGAAAACAAAAGTCTAGATGTACAACACATACACTGTGACTTCATATTTCGCGTTTTAAAGGGGATTTTAATTACATTTTACTTGATCTTTTGACATGTAAGATGTCATTGTACTGTAAAAATATTCTGTAGTCTGTATCAGAACTCAAAAATTCCTTGTTAGTCCAAAAACAGCTTTTTATTTGAATCCAAAATAAAACAAAAATGAAAAACTAGTCAGAAAACTAAAACTAGAAAATGACTAGTTTGGATTTTTGTCACATTATGACATCATAGTGTGACAGACCGCCTCTGCAGAATCAAATCAACGCCCACTTCTACATTGTCACATTTGTGGCCCCGCCCACTGGCAAATTAATGAGATAATTGGACAAAAAATTAACAAAATGCAAATGCATGTCTGTCATCAGCTACAATACTCATTGATGCTTATTTAATATGCAAAGATTTTAGCCAATCATAGCAGAGGGTGTTTAAATTGAGTTTCACAGCAGACATGTCCCTTCAAATCAGAGGGCTAAATCAGGGTAGGAAATTGCCTTTTCTTTCTAAGTGAACCTCAGGAAACATTACCATTAATAATAAAAAATACAGTTCATGACCTATTGTCCCTGTATGCCTATAGGCTATATAAAAATATAGCTTTTGAAAAATCTGATATACAAAATATCCTGTATATGATCAGTGAACACATTACTCATATTTCACCAGTGGTGTAAAATAGTATATTTATATTAAAGTAGTTTCAAATATTTATAGAACCACATTTAAAAAAAATAAATAAAAAAATACATACAAATTCCCTACTCATGAGATGAAGGTGGATTACACTCTAGAACCTTTAGGCCAGTTTGTCTTTGTCTTGAAAATCAAGCACCTTCAAAATAACCATTTTTTTGGTTGGTAGACTGTATTTTTGCAGTCACAACATTAAATATAATATGAAGACATGCAGAATAAGATATTTTTGTGATGAGTGGGCCTTTCTGCCTCCTGGGAGACCGTGAGGGCAAACATGGTTGTTATTTTCTGAATCAAATGGGAGAATGAAAACAGTTGAGACTGCATGAAGGGAAGTAAACGGGAAGAAAAGCCCCGGAGAAAGGAAATCCTGAAGACAATAACAGTTGCTGCTGAAAGAAGAATCCCTTCCTCAAAAATGATAGAACGAGAGGGGAGAGAGAGGAGATTCCCCTCTCTGATTATGTAAAAACGGCGTAAGGCCTAGTTTTCCTAGCCTGGTTAAAACCAGACAATTCTCAGTTGTAACTGAGTTATGGACTGGTCTGGAAAAGCTGCGTAGACAAATCATTTCCAAAGGGGCGTAACCAACGGATATACCTCAAATGCCTCTTGGCGCAATTCGATAGACCTAAAACCAATCAGAGCGATGAAGGAGATGATGTATGTATCTGTTAACTTAGTTTTTTTTAATTAAACATTTATTTACATAATAAAAAAGTGAAAAGCTATAAGTCACAGAAAAGTGCCAGAGGTTCAGGGATTGATAAATATTACATAACAATGGAATTCAAAGAGAAAGACAAAAAAATAAAAATTAAATATAAACAAACAGAAAATAAAAAAGAGGAAAGAACAACTTAGTTTGAATAAACGAGCAGACACTGATTGGCTACTTGCTTTACATTTATTTAAAGGGTTAGTTCACCCAAAAAATGAAAATTAAGTCATTAATTACTCACCCCCATGCTGTTCCAACCCCATAAGACCTTCGTTCATCTTCGGAAC
>JAOTRC010000001.1:20582380-20594773 GCA_027497675.1 Cyprinella lutrensis | reverse complement strand
GGGTTACATTTTAAATTACATTTTTAACCCAATGGCTGGGTTTGTCGATATTTTACCCAAAATTGGGTTAAAACAACGCAGCATTTTTTAGAGTGTAAATGTAGTCTATTAGAAATATCATTACGGGTCTTTTTCATTTTGTTTTTTAATAATTTATGAAGTCTGTTTTTTGTTGTTGTTTTTTTGTTAGAAATGTTGTCTACATGTTGTATTAATTGAATTAAAACTAACGCCTTGATTCATTTAGTTAACTTGCAACCAGATTTGTCCCACAGATGATCTCTGGGAAGAATCCCTCTGAGAATCAGGCTGCATGAATGCTCTCCTGAGATGTCTTCATTGGTGAGAGGTGCAACTGAGACATCTCTCCACAACTCAATTAAGGACTCATTAGCATGTCCATTAAAAGGAGTCACTCCTCCAGGCCAATGATTCTCTGAATCATCTGCTCTGACCTTGAAGGACATTTAGCCCTGAAATACTTGCATAAAGCAGCAAAAGCTAAAAGGTTTCTGATTAGCACAGCAGCTCCCGTGAAGTCTGCCTTTTGTTAATATAGGACGAGCTAATGGGGGCATAATCAAAAAGTGAGTCAGAATATTTATTTCATTAGCTTATTCACTGAAAGATTCGGTAGACTGGTTCCATCTGATAACCTTTTGAGAGTTTGCAAGTATTTTTGTCCAATTCATTAACAGAACTTACCCATAACCAGTGCTGATTGCTTGTGAATTAAACTGCACTGCTCATTAAAGAAATGTTGTCTTATTGCCAATTACCACAACAAGACTTAACTAACTAAAATTCCAATATAATTCATTTTGACGTGCATTAAATTCACAAAATATACAGCATTATTTGATAGGAGGAAAAGGATTCAAAACCGATACAGATTATATTGATACTGATTTACTGATTGGTCTATAAATGAAACTAGAAAAAAAAATAGATATTTTTCTTAGCGACAATCTCAAGCAACAAGACATTTTGTCAGTAATTAAGTATCATATTCTTTCAATATCTCAAACACTCAAATTCTTTCAGAATCAAATACGTCACACTCGGTGAAATCAGACCAAAATCCCATTACACATTAACGGCTTTCTCACCAGAGAAACCTTTTCATAGTTCCAACTAATGGCAGAAGTCCACGCTTTTTCGCGTGTTTGCATAGCAGGAACTGGGGACTCATTTTGCGAGGAACTAAATTAGCTCCTTCTTCAGAGTCGGGTCTAACCCAGCACAGAAATTGACTGTATTGTAAGTATGCGCTGTTGAGAAAAACGAAAACACGTAAAAAACCAGTAGCCGCCATTAAAAAAAGAAAAAAAACTGTGTAAACACACGGATTAGGCTATAGCTTATATATTTATTTACTCGAACTAACTCTACGAAAATGGAAAACTGCGACAGATGGACCTCTTAATCTTCACGCTAAGGAGAAAATACAACGCAACATTGAGGAGACCAAGTAAAACATGATTATGTATTTCTGTTCCGCTATCAACATTGGACATCAACCACACTGCAAACACTAATACTTTTACGAATACGTTCTACTTTCTTTATATAACAGTTCTATCTAATAATGTATTAGACATGACTGTTAAACAGATCGTAAACTAATGAAGAAGGAGAATGGGAGCACAGTGTGGTCAGGCTCCTAACAACAAGTGCGCTTATGTCCCTTTAGAGTTCCCACTGCTAGTACGAATGCAACCAGGAAAACGGCCATAGGGGTACATTTAAGCCGTGTTTCCACTGCAAATTCCAGGAACTATTTGTCCCAGGAATTTTTTTCATAGCAACTTTTTTTGCCCCAGACCGCTTGCTTACTGTGTTTACACCGCGGACTAAAGTACCAGTCCGGGGCAGGAAAATTATGTAGTGACGTTGAACTGTGCTTTTGTGTGTGATTGGTTTACTAACGAGGTAATTAACAAAACGGCAGAAAAGAGACGAGCACTCAAACCGTATTCCGAAACCTCGACATGCTAGATATAAAAGTAGACGTTTGTTATCAGCGGGCATTGACCGTGAGATGGATGGGACAAACGCGTGCCATCGGGCAGAAAGGACAAGTGGCAAGAACCAATCAGCATGTTCAGCGCTCAAGTCCCACCCCGAAAGTTCCCAAACTCTGAAAAAGTACAGTACTACCTCGCCAGCAGGGATTTTCTGGGGGGAATTTTTACCTGGAACTTCCTGGTTCCTGCAGTGTTAACACACCGAATAGCATCCCAAAGTTCCTAGTTCCTGAGGAAAGTTCATGCGGTGGAAATGCAGCTTTAGCTATCGGGGAACCACCCTGGTGGTTAGTTCCCATAGTTCTAGATCCTAGAACTACCCGGTGCGAAAGGGCTGCATACTAAACATCAAATTTGAATGACTCTGTCTCTTCAGACAGGATTTTCATATTTAGTGTGGGTAGAAAAGTTACTTGGGGCTTGAAAGCTGTTTCACACCTGGCTAATACACAATGTTAGTCTGGAGTTACAGCGCACACCTACATCATCATGTATTGGTAGTGTTCTAAGGTTCTTAGTATGACAAATCTCCATCAAAAATAGCCCTGTATTCACAGTCGTACCTGGGGGTGTTAGAATCTCAGCAGGAACTCAAAAGAAAGAACTCGAGTTCACTCAAACCCCTTTTCTTATCTCTCACCCACCCTCGGTGCCTTTTGGTCTCCCTTCCTCGTTCCTTCTCTAGCCCACACTGGGCAGTAGATGCTGAGCCAAGGGGGTGGAGGGTATTTTTAGCCAGCACAGTGTGCTGAAACAGTGGAGAGCACTGTGTCCTCACAAGGACAAATCTCACTAACCGGGAGAGAAAGTGAGAGAGAACAAGACAGAGAAAGACATTTTTTTGTCCCTTCCCTATAATAAAATAAAAGGTTTTAAGGAAAGGGGAGGATGTCACATCTCAGGAATATCAGCCATTACATCAAACAGCTCTATCTCTCTTCACTTGATTCATAACAATATTTCTCCGAGTTTCTGCAGAGGATGTCAGCCCATATTTATTTAACATTCAGTTGAAAGTGGTCTTCAATAGGGGGCTGTATATAAATAAATAAAAGGTCATGGATTTGATTTCCAGGGAAAGCAAGAACTGATAAGAATGTAAATTTGTTACTTGAAATGGAATGCAAGTAGCTTTGAATCAAAGCATACCAAATGCATAAATGTCAATTTATACAAATTAGTATATTTATAGATATACATATATATACACACATACACAAACTTTTTTTAGCAAGGGTGCATTAAATTCAAAGTAATTACATTTATAATGTTAAAAAGGACTCCCATTTCAGGAAAAAAATAATCATGGTTTTAACAAATATTAGGCATATTATATTAATAATGATGATAAGCTTAATATATAGATAAAGCCGGCCCCAAACTTATAATATAATATTTTTATTATAGGCTATTATATAATAAAAATAATATAATATGATGGACAAATAACAGACTAACGACTTTAAAAGTGGCTGAATCTGAATCGTGCATTCAGATTCAGATATTACGGCTTAAGCAAATGAAAAATGCTGACAAACAGTAAATTTGTAGTTGTAATTTAAATTTCAAATCATATTCTCAAAAACATTACATTTTAGATGCCACCATTTAGTCTCAGTATGGTGCCCTAGAAGTGTTGCGTAAAGATGTCGTCTTTCATGGTCTCGTGCCGTTATTTGTAGAACGAAAAGCATTAGACACTTCAAAAGGACCCAGAAATGACAGTACAATGGAGGATGAGGAAATGGTCATTGCCTTCTTTTGACCACTCCATGGTGGCGTATGACTCCTAGGGACACAATTTCCACTTCAAAAGGGGCTCTCAAGAGCTGAAATAGGGTTTGCTATCATGCTCCACTTTGCTGTGATTCCCTCGTGGTATTAGATGTTAAACGCTTCCCCCATGGCAGGGGGAGGAATTCCACTGCTGGAGTCTGAAATGGGGGGAGGACGGTGGTGATTTGAGCCACTCCAGATGTTATCAGCCTCCAGGGCTAAAGCTAGCAAGCCTGCTTTAAGGATCTCCAGGTTTGGCACGTAGTTTAAAAATGGTCACACACACAAACATATACAACATGCGTCACAGTTGAGCTTTATCAGAACAATGTGTCTGAGTGCCTGAAGGTGGTTGTTTACTCTCTCCGTTTGGCTTCTGCCCTTCTTTCCCTGTATTTCACTTCTTAGCTTCCCTTCCTTTCTATTTGTTCTCCTCTCACTCTAATGCTACTGTACACACTCTAAAAAATGCTGGGTTGTTTTAACCCAATTTTGGGTCAAATATGGGCAAACCCAGCCATTGGGTTACATTTTAGTTTGTCCATATTTGACCCAAAATTGGGTTAAATCCAAATCGTGATATGGCTGAAAATCGTAAAGGCTGTGATTTTATAATATATATATATATGTACTTCTGTTTCTGCCAAATTGTGCAACCCTCCAAATAAGCAATAATAAAAAAGGGAACAAAAGAAAAACAAAAGAAAAATTGGAAATACTTCTTTCCCCCAAAATCTCACAGTCCTAAAAGAGTGAAAAGCAAAGGATACAATAAACTACAATCTGACAATCTATGCATCGCCATTTCCTCAGTCATTTGGCACAGGGCCTGAAAAAATACGCAAATTTACTGACTTAATTGTAGGCAGTGCATCTCACAAACGAACAGTAAAATTGATGCTCTGGAATAAGACTGAAAGTTGAGAAAATTGTAATGTTTCATACAAAACGCATTGCTAACCTCTCATTCTTCCTAAGAAACTTTTCAGAGTTAATTAACATTAAAGGGATAGTCCTGAGTGCTTCAGAAAGAAAAGCTTGAAACTTTTCCTCTAATTTTCCACAGACCCCCTATAACCCTTTTGCAGACCCCAATTTGAAAACCCCTGCCTAGAGGATTAACATGCACCTTCATTCATCATAAAGTCTTCCCACACATTCCTGGTCCGTTTAATGTCACATGATATTAAATTATTTAATGAGATATTACAAAGCATAATGGGCTCCAAATGTCATTTCATGTTGACGTTAAACACGTGTGCAGATTGTATAAAATAATGCGTCTTCATGAAAAAACAGCTTGATTCAAGCTCAAGTTCTTAGCAACAACTGAAACTGTGCCCAAACATTGCAGAGAAACTAGATCATATGGACCTAGCCAACCAGAGAACACCAAGACGATAACGCAAGCAATAGGAATCCAGAGAAAAGGCATTTATGATGTGCCAGCAAGTGAGCTATAGCTCTGGAACAAATATTCAGTAAAACTTTCTTCAAAACAACGAGGGGGAATGTATTGAGCAAGACCCCTTGCCTCATAACGACTTCTAAGATGAAATTTATTATTAGTTTCTAGCTAACACAAGTGTGACAATGGCGAAAATCTAACTATCAATGTGGTTCTTTAAGGCAATGTTGACAAATCTGTCACTCTCTGAAAGCACTCAAACCTCAAGCTGACCCATCAGAGTGGTTTGTATACGTCTGGTTTATAGGATTCAGTCCTTTGTTCGTTCTTTTCTACAGGTCAGACTCTTTTGGCTCAAGTGCTTTGAGTGCCATTTTCTCCACAACGCTTGATCATGAAAGAACACCGCAGTGATAAGCCTATCTACACACAACTTCATCCAAAACTTTCAATTAGTCAATTAGTACAGTTCTTCTAATATGAAAGAAAGAGAAGTTCCAACCCACTTTACTGCCATTATTGTGACACAAAGGAGTCTGAATGCCAAATTCTGATTTGTTGCCAATTTCTGTTTTTTGATTTTTTCTTGACCGTCCGTTTACACGTTCTTTCAATTGTGACTGAGCCACATCCGATTCATATGTTTACACTTGATATACTATCTGAAACATTGCACATTTTAAAGGGGGTTTTTGCACAGATGGACGAACGCAAAATATGCTTGATGTTAGCTTTATGATATATGCGAAGTTCGCCAAACATCATGATTTTGACGAGGAGGACGACGAAAAGGGCCGTCATTGCAGACTGCGTGCGCATATGCTTCAGTTATTGTGTGCGAGATATCAAGAAAGTGCGTATATCTATACCAGTAATTTATTTCTCATGCCATTTATACACCAAAAATATTTTTTGCGTGCATGATACGCATTTTAAACCCATTGGGTAGAATTAGGGGTGTGGCGTGCATGCGTATTACATGCCATAAAGTGCAAATCACATGTACGCAAAAACCATTGTTTTTGGCAACTACGACAACACAACGTTTCGTCAGGCCATTCAGTCCCTTTGCAGATGCTCGTTGGGGTTTCTCTCGTCATTAAACCGCGGAGACTAGCCTATTGGCGCTTTTCTACTGCATGGTACGGTACGGCTCGCTTTAAATGGTACCTGGTCTGTTGAGGTTCCAAGCAAACCGTACCGGTACTAAATGTGACGTGAAACACTGCAGATCACTGATTGGTCAAACAGAATCGTCAGTACCAGCGTCATTGTATTTGCGACCAATAGACATCAACACGAGAAACCAAACCACTAGATTTAAATAGCCAGTAACAGCCAACCCTGTTTTCGACCAGTCTATAATCCCACCCCCTTAAAAGCGGTACTAACGGCAGTGGAAAAGCAACCGAGCTAAAGCGAACCGAGCCGTACCACGCAGTGGAAAAGCGAAGCGAGACGAACCGTGCCGCGCTAAGCCGTACCAGGAGTGGAAAAGCGCCATTAATACCTCAGAAAATCCGATCTGCCCGTTTACATGAAAGTCACATTGGCACATACCTAATTTATATTCGATTTATTTCCACTTATCAATGAGGCCTGAAACCGATCTCGAAATATCCGAATGCATGCGTTTTTTTCCTGTTTACACTGTCATAGAACACATCCGATCTGTCACATATGATCAAAAATAAATAAAAAATCAGAGTTGGGTCACATTTCACTGACAGTGCAAACAAGGCCGAAGTTTGAAAGAATTTTTGGATTCTCAGTGATAGTGATGAAGTTTTGTGATCAGTTCATTTATAGCCTAACATTAGCTTTTATTATTTCGGCAGATTTTATTTAGCCTGTAACATTCATTCAAAGTTGTGTTCATTAGTGAAATTTATCTTGATAAACCATGTAAGAATCACACAGCTTATTTTCTGCAAAAATCCAAAAGCCAGTGGAAAAATATGTTGTTTTTGTTTGTTTGTTAAGGGAAACCAGATGATGCTATAACATCCACGTTGGCCAACAAAATTACATCATCCCCGCAGCACAAAGTTAATTTGATTTTAGTCCAACTTTCAACCAAAATCCTTAAACAAGACTGATTTCATTGAGAACTACTACAAATGATACATCCTGTGCTGCTTTTTGACCAATTACAAATAGCATTACATTTTTTAGACAGTCAAATTTAAAAGTTCTTAGCTGTAGCTAATCCAAAGCATTTTTTGCCTGAAGTAACGAGGTTTACGTCTGCAGGTTGTGTTCTGCAGACGAATTGTGCCTGACAGAAATTAACAATGGGATTCTAAAGTATTGAATATGGAAGTGTTAATCCGTGACGAGAATCTAAAGAACATGGCGTGACATCATGAGTGAAGATGATGGGAAACAGAGCGAACTCATAAATGTTTCAGCTCAATCCATGAGGTATCTGTACTTCCTTTGTGCATGCTAACAAAGGCAGGCAGTCAGAAAGGTTTACTAGAGCTAGTGTAAACAACATTCAACTGCGCAGCCACATTTTACTCTCCACCACCCTCCACAGAACGACACACCCTAAAACACACACACAAACACCGAATGTTTTATCACTAGCTGATTTCCATACTCGCTGTCATCTCACCTGCATGCTGGGTGTTGTGGACCAGTCAGAGCATGCTAAACGTTTGTGAGTGTTCACAATGCGTTTCTACTTTACAGTCATTCCTCGACTTTGTCAATCACTCATTCCCATTGCGATACACTCTTTCATTACAATTCCTTCTCTTTATCTTGTTTCCTGTGCTTGTTTCTCTCAGCCACTCCCTTCTTTTTGTCAGTATGTGTGCACTCTTGGGGTTGAGTTTTCTCTCTCAGCTAGACGGTCATTAATAATCCAGCGTAGTCCTGGAATCCACCAGCTTCTCGGAGGGAGTCCTAGACTCCATTGAAGCATAGGGTGTTATCTATCCATCCATCCATCCTTCCACTATCACTCTCTGCTTTTCCACCTGCATGGAGAATTTGCACAAACAGTGAGGAGAGAAGTATGCTAGCCATCTAAGCAATGTCATATCAAAGAGTGCTTGTGAAAATCTGCAGATTTGAAGCAGAGGCTGATTGGTTGCTTCCTCTATGAAGGAGACAGAATGAGGACACGCTGAGGCTGGTTCTTCATTCAGCAGCATAATAAACAGCACATGCTGCTACTGCACTGCAGGAAGGGGCGGAGTCACAGAAAAACTGAGGAATTAAACATAAGCAGAGTGGAGGTCACGCCCACTTATATACTATGTCTTTCATGGCTGGCTTTGAGAATGCAAATGCGCGTGGCCACAAATAAAATTTAAAACAACAGCAGTTAAAGCTGATGAATGGCTAGAGCACTGTTTAAGGGGGCATATTCAAATAAAAACGTAAAATTTAAGCGTTTTGGCAGTTCGTTTACACGACAGCGGCGTTTTTGGTGCTGGAAGACGTTTTTGAAAACGGTCTCTGTGTAAGCAACAAAAACTATGAAGACGACATCATGCGCATGCATTTTACGTATTCAGTCTATAGTGTTTCATCGCCATCTAATGGCCTGGCAGCAGAATATAGGGTTTTTATTCGTTTTCACGGAAAACCCTGTGAATGGGGATCTTTTTTGACAATGGTGTCGTGTGTACACGGAAAACTCAAAGGAAAAACTTCACAGTTGTAAGCATATCGTTGTTGTGTAAACGTACCCTTAAATATGAACCAGAAATACTGACGTCAACAAAACTGGGCGCAGTAGATACATTAAGAGAGTCGTACACTTTTTTTCTAAAGAGGTCCATTGTTGTGCTCTGTCAGGGTACCATGGGACAAACAGTGGGCAGCAGGAAGAGAAAGATGCTATTAAAGTGTTTCCTCTATCCGCATGAGTCAGATTCACCTAATATGTCCCAGGCTTCTCAGAGCTTGTGATTGGCTAATAATACGGTCAGTGCTCACCATAGACCAAGCTTATTGTGCTTTACACAATTTTGACACATTCATGGGTCAACGTATTTTTTTTCCATAACATTCTTATCAGAGTTATTATTATTAAATAAAAAGATTAAAAGCATTTGTTAATAGAAACAATTCAGAAAGACGACACAGAATGAAAAAATTTAAACTAAAATGATAAAAATGTAACCTAACTAACTAATTGAAATAAGTTTAAACTGAAGCACAAAAATTACAAAGTGGAAATAAACTAAAACATTAAACCTAAATAGTAATATTAAAAAAAAATAAAAAGTGACAAAAGAACTCAAAATGCAAAACAAAATTAAAAAAAAAACAAATGAAAATTGAAGATACATAAAAAATAAAAGCCAATTCAAAATATTAATAAAAAATATATTCATATATAAAACATAACTAAAATAAAACTGTTTCTTATATTTTGTGTTTAGTAATAATAAAAGCATGCAAGTATTACTTATAATATGTAGGGTCATATTTTAGGATCGTGTAATCCAGACCTTTATTTCAGTGAAAGTCTTTGGGATGTGCCGGAGGAGACTTAAAGTGTTGTACTCTTCATTGTCAATACAAGAGCTTGACCGAGAATTAAATGCACCTCTTGATGGAAATAAATGTTGTGATGTTATTTCCATCAAGAGGTGCATCAATATTTGGTCAAGATCTTGTATTGACAGTTATTTGAGTCTGATGCATCTTGACATTGTCTTGGAATACACCTTGATTGATTTTATTTGACCCATTTGTCTCCCTACATGGTTGTTCAAGAAATGAAAAGCTATTAAGAGGTAGAAGAACTGTTGCCAAACATCACATGCTAGAAACATAATAATCACTGCAATAATGACTAAACAATGCCAATTTAAACTTTAGACTTGTTTTGGCCGTGCAATGTATTTGTATGCATTTAATGTATGGCTAGTGAATGAAACAGGAACGTTATTTGAAGTCCAACAAAGGATGTTGATCCAGAAAAAAAAATCACTTGCTTAACTGAAGGCATCGCATTTGAGTCGCATATTATCCATGACACTCCTTGAACTGATGCAAAAACTAAAATCCAGGCCTCAGGTGTTACAGTAAACATGGTCTTACATCTGAGTCATACAAGCTGACATCTCGAACATAGCTTCATAGTGATGATAATCCATACCACCGAAGCTAAATGGCTCACAAAAGCCAAAGTTATCCAACGCAGCTGTGTTAGCACAAGAGTGACGGCTCTGTTAGCGTACGTACCTAGCATTGATTTACACAAAGACGACAGAGCACCTCGTCTGGACACTTCAATGTGGAGACGTCTTCTACAAGAAAGCAGTCTTTTCTGTACTTGCACAGTGAAACAGCTGTCCGTTTGAGGATCATGTAAGCCTGAGGTTATCTTTAGAGGAAACAGATGTTGTACAGTAGAGAGATATTCTCACACTCTTGGCTCTTTAATAAAGAAAAGAACCCACTTCTGCTGTTGCGCGGAACAGAAGTCGCTGCAGCCTTCCTGTTTGTTCCTTCCACCCAAAGGGTCTTGTTACTGCACGGCATTTTCTGAGAAGGAACAGACAGTCACAGCAGAGGTCAAAGGTGTCTTATTTCGAAAAGCATTGAATAGAGGAGAACAATAATAGTCACGACACTGCCTTCTGAGAGTGCGTGAAGGTCACGTCTGAAGGTCATGATCACTGCACAAAACATCACATCAAGTCAGCACTTATTTCTCGGTTTCATTACACAATGACTGGAAAAGAACACATTTCTGAAGGTTTGGTATGCTTAATTTTAATGGGCAAAATCCAGTTTTGCCAATAGTAAACCACGCAATCTATTTTGCGTGAAGGCAAATATTTACTCAGACAGATTTCACAGGGATTCGCCATGTTGACTAACAGAAACCTTCTTGGTTTGAAAGAGACTTCTGTGTGAGCAGTGCTTCATACATCGCTACACTATTTACAATACACAACTGCTCTCAAAATTGCTCTCATGATCTTTAAAAAAAAAATTGCTTCGCCTGTAACAACGTCCCTTTTATGCTGAGGTCACTAAGCACTTGTATTTTTTCTTGGCAGGTTGTTGCCAACTTTTCATGTTGGTTTTAAGAGTTATTTTTAAGCAATATACTGTATATGCCAACTTTCCTACTATAATACATGAAGAGCAGTAGCCTACTGTCAGAATAGGCAGGATCATAAACCATGAGAAAAAAAAGAATAACTGGATAATTTAATTTATTCCACTGAGATTCAAAACTGGATATTAAGCGGACACTTTAGTAAAACTTTTAGGAGAAATATTCAGAAAACAGCGACACGGCTGACAGTGTAGGTCACATTATGGGAACATGGTGGGTTAAAGGGTTAGTTCACCCATTATGAAAATTCTGTCATTAATTATTCACCCTCATGTCGATCCAAACCCATGAGACCTTCGTTCATATTCGGAGTACAAATGAAGATTCAGATTGAGAGCTTTCAGCTCTCAAGGCCCAGAAAGGTAGTAAAAACTGTTCAAATTGTTAAACAGCTCTTGGATTTCATCGAAAATATCTTCATTTGTGTTCTGAAGATGAACTCACAGGTTTGGAATTACATGCGGGTGAGTAGCCTAATTAATAACAGAATTAATTTCTTTTTTGGGTAAACTAACCCTCAAGTAAACTGGATTGCAATCATTTTAAGGTCAGTAAGATTAAAAGAATTGAATACTTTTATTCAGCAAGGACGCATTAAATCAGATTTCACAAAAAAAGAAGCAACTTCAAAAACGTTTTTAAGCAGCAAATTATCAAATTCGACTGCCTTCTGAATTAACACGTGACACTGAAGACCGGAGAAATGGCTGCTGAAAACTTATCTTTATTAACATATCGAAAATAAAACATTTTTTCTGTATTTTTGAGCAAACAAACCCAGCCTGGGTGAGCATAAAAGACTTCTTTCAAAAACATAAAACCTTACCAACCCCTTATGAACAGTAATGTGCATGCCCACTTATAGAACGCCGTTTATTAAATAAATACTCATGATGGGGAAGGAGAGAGAGTGAGCAAGAGGGAGATTTGAAGAAAGACTGTAGAAGGAGGGATGGCTGAGAGACATTACAAAAGAGAAAAGGTCCAACATGACATCATGACTTTTGTGTAAACATACACGCCACTTTCGAGTCAAGTGGCGTGTTATCTCTACGCATTTTGAGCTATCCGCGTGTATGCGTGTA
>JAOTRC010000001.1:20570453-20582280 GCA_027497675.1 Cyprinella lutrensis | reverse complement strand
CAAACCTCTATGTGTTTATTTGTTCTGCTAAACACAAAGGAAGATATTTGGAAGAATGTTTTAATCAAACAGATCTCGTTCCCCATTGACTACCATAGTATGTATTTTTTCCTACTATTTCCTACTACTAAAAGTGATTATGCGTGTTGACAGCTTGCCAAAAATGGAAATACGAATTGGCGTGTCATACACACGTGACTTCATGAGATCAGTCTGAAAGGTCAGAGGAATATCGCTGGAAAAGGAAGGTTTATGATCAGGCAAGAGCTTTGAGACCCACGTTAATATTAGAAAAGCTTTCCAGCGTTGGAGAGACCGGGTTTTGGACCAAGTGTGAAAACAGCCATTCTCCAAGTGTTTGCACACACAGACTCTCCCACACAACCTCACTCACTGCTATCACCAGCTGGACCAGGTGGTGATGTTATTATCATTAATGAATATGAAAAAAAACTTGAATTAATGAGCTGCAGATTAAAAGGACACCCGCAATTTCCACTAGTTACAGAGATGGACTTACACACACACACACACACACACAACGGTTTCTCACATTTTCACAGTTTGAGAGAGGTTAAATTCAGTAGCCAGAGAAGTGATCTTAATTGAAACATGTCGCCAATTTCAAATGCAAAACAGAGCGTTTGGTTTAACAGTCAGTCAGCCTCCCTCCAGCCCTCCAAAACAGGGCAATTACTGTGGCCTCAAGCAAAGGGGTCAAAGGTGACAGGACAGACATCTGCCACAACAATGACTTCGACTGTCTGACACAACAGGCCAGCGCAGATTTACAGCACACATGTTTAAAACGCATCTACTTCTCCTTTCTGCTCTGCCTGCTTGACTTCTGGTTTCAATGGATGATTGTGGAGCTGTGTTCAAAACAAAGAACAAAAGAACACTAAACAAGCGGCAATGATTTTTTCATCATCACTTAAACGTCAGCCTTTGTTTGACCAACAGACTGAATCATGCGAGTCAGCACATTTAAAAGGCACAACATCAGCAGAATGAGCAAATGTGAGATATGCAACGGATATTCGAAATCACAGGCCATCTGCTAGAAGTTATGAAAGAATTAAAAAAAGGGGCATGAATGTATAATCTCTATATCGACCTTATGCACCAGAGAAACAAGCGTGCCTCCATTTTTTGCGGTCGCTCTGTACATCTCTATGGCATTGCATGCTGTCTAGGAGTAATTAGCTATTGAAGTGGATTTACTTAATGTTATCAAATGTCAGTAGACCGGGAAGATTTAAAAACGAGACGTTCATTTATAAATAGGCAAGATCACAGTGACAATACAGAACGAAAGACAACGAGTGCAGCGCTGAAAAGGGGCGGGGCTGCATAAGGTCTATTTCAAAATGATTCAGCAGTCCCTATAGTTTGAGACAAGCTCTACTCTCCAGCTTCTGGAGTGTAAGATATAACAGACTTCACACTGTACAAAGTTTCTTTGGGTGGTTGATTTCAGCCAGTGAAAGCCTGTCAGATCCGGGATGGATCCTGCAGTTAACCTACAGCACACGCCACACTGGCATAACACGCTAGAAGCTAGCGGGGGAGCATTCAACTTAACACCACAGCGAGAAGTAGACAGGATATGCAAGACCCAGCGAAGAATTTGAGTCATAGAGCCATCATATTGAATCAGAGAGCTCTGGTTGCCCTCTCCATTGGAGGTGACAGTACAGAAGGCCTGGCCTTTTCAAAGGCACAGATGTCTCCAACATTACAGCAAGAAGCTTTTTTCCAGCCACAGATGATAAATGACATACTCGCTAAGATGTATATAATGTCTATGGTCAAAACAACTGCTCTAAACATTTGAGCTGTGGTGATTGGGAAACATTGGTTAGAATCCGGACATTTGTTGCATGGTCTCTCATCTTTTACCAAGAAGTTGTATCTGAATCTACCATCTATGACAATAAAGTAATAAAAATCTTGTTCAACAGGTTTGGTAGTTAGGGTATTTCAAGTCACATGGTTGTGTTTGCATCAGCATTATATCCACTCAAGAGGTGCTTCTCAAAGCAAACAGTTCACGCTAACTGAGTAAACAAATACTTGTAGGTAACTGACTAGTGGCTGTGGGAGGACATCATCCGGATTAACTGGATTTAAAGGGAGAGACTGGTTGTGTCGGACACTAGGCCAATAAGAGGACTTAAAGGAATAGTTCACCCAAAAATGAAAATTCTGTCATAATTTACTCACTCATTAGTTGTTCCAAACATGTATGAATTTATAAATTCTGCTGAACACAAAAGACGATATTTTGAGATAAGAATGGTAACCAAACACTTGAAAGACCCCATTGACTCAATCAGCTGTTTGGTTTCTCACATTCCTCAAAATATATTATTTTTTGTTTAGCAGAAGAAAAGAGAAGTTCAAGTTTTGAACAACATGAGGGTGAGTAAATGATGTCAATTTTCATTTTTGGGTGAACTATCCCTTTAACACATGTTTATGGTGAAGTGCACTCAAGAAGCACTTTTCATTCAACAGAGGGGAAGTGTGACTGGGGGAACTGCTGAATGCTGTACATAAGCAAACAGGGTTGTCATGCAGGTTGTTTAAGGTAAAGAGACCTGACTCGTTAAACAAATATATTAGGCAAATGAGGTGGCTTCAGTTAAAGGTGCTCATATTCTCACACTATAGTTTCCTTTTAAACAAGTGGTCTGGTCAACCTTCGATCAACAATGTTTTAGAAAAAATACCTCACCGCTCTTTTATTGAAAGTGAATGACGACAGTGGCAAGCTCAAAAATAAAGTATATTAAATCCACATGACTTGAGCGCTATCCAAGTAACTTTTAAGTGTGAAAAACAGACCAAAATTTAAAAGGATAGCTTATTCAAAAATAAAAACTGTCATCCTTCAGAAGATATTTGAGAATGTTGAGGTCAAAACATCATCAATGGAGGAAAAAAATACAGGAATACAGGAGAAAGTAAGTAATACAGGTTTGGAAAAACATAAGGAGAGGAATTTACAGAATATAGCTCACAATTTATGGCGCTACTCCACTGCTGGTACGGCTCGGGAGTCGGTACGGTTCAGCGTGGCGCAGCACGGTTATGCTTGCTTCGCTTTTCCGTTGCGTGGTACGACTCGGCTTCGGCACGGCTCAGTTCGCTTTTGTTCGGTTTGCTTTTCCACTACAGTTAGTACCGCTTAAATGGGTGGGATTATATTCTGATCGTTATAGTTTGACCACGATTCTGTGCTATTTATTATAGCTATTTATTTTTTGGAAGTTTTCTTTCTTTCTTTTTTCTTTAAGCAAGTTAAGCAAGTAGTTTTAAAACGGGTGCTACAGCAGTGGCTGTTACTGGCTATTTACATCTAGCGGGTTGGTTTGATGTCTCGCAAATTCTGTCTGACCAATCAGTGATGTGCAGTGTGTTCGTCACATTTTAGTATCGGTACGGTACACTTGGAACCTCAACAGATGTGGTACTATTTAAAGCGAGCCGAAGCAAGCCGAAGCCGTACCACCAAGCAGTGGAAAAGTGGCATTACATGCAACATTAAAGCCTTAAAGGGATACTCCACCAGAGTTAAACAGTTGGGCTTTTACCATTTTTGAATGCATTCAGACGATTTTCTGATTTTTAGAAGAATACCAGTAACCAGATAGTTTCTGATCTCATTGACTTCCATTATATATTTTATTCCTACTATGGAAGTCAATGAGACCAGAAACTGCCGTGTTACTCATATTCTTCTAAATTTCAGAAAAATCGTCTGAATGGATTCGAAAACGGTAAAACTGTTTAACTCTGGGGGAGTGGTAAAATGAGCCTATTTCCAAAAAAAGTGGAGAATCCCTTTAAAATTAATCTAAATTACTACATTTTTCAGATGATTTTGCCACAAAAATGCATGTTGTTCATGACGATTATCCAACAAGAAATGAGATGAAAAACATTTAAAAAAAAACAAAAATCATCATGTAGATATTATGTTAATCTAAGATCATTTTCCTTGAATCATAAGAGTAACACATTTAGGTCAGTTCAGCCAGCTTTGTTTTCCTGCAACAAATTTACAGTCAGATCCTGCTTGTGACAGTAAACCAATTGTAAAGCTTTCCATGGAAGATGCCCTAAAAAAACAACAACTGCAATTTAACAGGGTTAATTATCTAACACCAAGACTACAAAACAACAGCCAAACCAAAAAAGCAAACCCTTGGGGATGTCAACGAGTTGAGCAGGACAGCTTTATCAAGCACTACTGCACACCAACGTCATCATAAGAGTTTTTATGCTCCTCTGACTAATACAAACACGGGCTCAGGAAGTGTCCTGGATATGAACTATGAACAAAATAAGCTAGATGTTTTCTTAATGAAAACTCCCTTGTGCCTAGACTCTGTGAACCAAACTAACCAATGCTAGCCTAAACGCTGGGTTAAACTGACAGTAGACAATGGCACGACAGTGAGCCAAAACCAATACAGATGTGTTTGATGACCCAGGCTTCTTCCGTAACTCTGGAACTCCGTCACACATATCAGAGAAAGCAGAATGCCACTGACAAATAGGTTAATTAAATCATACCCACAGGAATGCATGAGAGAAATGAGAAAAAACGAGTCTGGAGACAAGACCTCAGGAGTTTTCTCTGATCAGCCAGTGGGGGCTGGTGAGGTAGATCCTTTAGGATCAGGGTGGGGATTGAACAGAACCCACCTGGACTGCAGAATCTGATCCCAACAACCCGATGTGATGATGAAAGGCTCAACCCAGAGAAGTACCACCATTCAAATCACAAGGAACCAAACTGGCTGGCTTTTCCGAACAACAGACCATATGAAAGAGACGTGTCTGGTATCAAGCCGTTCTATTTTCAGCATTTTTCTGTCTGGCTAAGATAGACATCATTGAGGATCCTGATAAGGGTGATGACTGAAGCTTTCAGGCATCAAAAAATTATTTTGATGATTAAATCCCCGAAACCCAATAAGGGAAGATTAAAAATAGTCTAATGTCTGGTTATGTGCGTGAAGGAAGACATACAAGGCAAAAAATGGGTAAGTGAAAGCAAGAATTAACATACAATCAATCAACTACAATGTGCGGCGGTAGATGAGGCAAGACATTTCAATGCGTTTAAATCACCGTGGGTTTCCACAGCTGCACACCACTCTAAGCTGCCCTACATCTGTTGCTTCTCGCATAATTAACGTGACCCCGCAAAAATTAAATGAACAAAACCCAACAATTCACAACACAGGACTCTACTTCTGTTTCATAGATGTGTGACACATTGTATTATGTGTCAATCAACACACTATACAAATATAAGGTTCCTATGATTTTCAAGATCCAGAAAACACAGAATTGCGGAATACAGTTGTGCAATTTACTATCGCAATTTAACAGAAATGTCAATTTGGCAAAATTTGGTAGAATAAATCAAGAGTTTGTACACTTAAATTGTGATAGAGACTAAAGCCCACAAAAAAAAAACACAAAAAGACTATCTTCGTATCTTCACTACAGCCCGCCAAAATAAACGTTTGGTTTAACTTGTAGAAATGATGACAGCCAGAAATATATTAACATTGTAGTGCATGTAATTAAAAATCGGGCACAATTATGGATAAAATTAATGAAATTTTTAAGTTTTATGAATTCAACTTATTAAAAATCCTTTTTATTATTAAAATTTGAGTAGATGTAAATGAAAAAACAACAACATGGATTTCATGGCTCAGAGGGGGTTTAATTTTCAAACCCGCACCCAACTAGCATCGTGATTACGCTCATATGGTAAGCAGAGATCCAATGTGTGCCTGGCCATGTGCAGCAAAAAGGACGAAAACAGACCCCATAAAAGGTCCCCATAGGGGTTCGGGAGCTTCAAAGGCACAAATGTTACAGAGCAACACCTGGCATGCTCGCCTTTGTGGTGACTTGTTGCCTTGGCTACGGAGTACGGACCCTCCTGTCTGATTCTAGAATAACCGCCTGATGACACGGAATGCTCATTTTTAGATTATGAGAATGAGATAATGGAGAAAGATCACTACAAGGGACATTCAATGTAAACAAGAGACTGCAGAACTAATTCTATCATGTTTGATTGGCTGCTAGGTTTCAAGGGCATCAGAGAATTCTTCTTTAGTTGACTAAAGGAAGTTATGAAAGACAAATCCCCAAGATTTGATCTGGAAAGTGGCGGCACTATTCGTTGTTCGGGGTCAAAACAACACGCTCTGAAATTAACTTTGGGAAAACCAATTTAAAGAGTGTCAAATCTATCAGTTCTCCTGGCTCTTTGTGCTTCCTTCAATTTTGAATTGAATTTCACTTGTCTTGCTGCTGTATTGAGGTCTATGAGGAAATATACCAGTAAAATGCCTCTTCTCTCAACAAGAGCAAAAGTTATCCTACTTCACTCGTGTTTAGTCAAGAACCCCTGGGCCTATTCATTCTGCTTGCTCACACACACACACATTACACCGGGCAGCCGGTGAATCAATTTGCAGCGTTTAATTACGATTGGTTGATTTTCTCAGCTGATACCCCCCAGACCAGAGAAGACATTTCTCATGTGGTTGCCAGCATTGAGACGCAAAAGTCTCAAGCCCCCAAAACCCAGACGGCACTCTGAAATCCTTAATCACTTCACCACTGCTGTTATTACAGACAGTAAAAGATGTAGAAATTAATATTAAGCATGCTAATCACTTCGAAAAATGAATTCCACACCTATTTATCCAAAAAGTTGGGGTGATTTTGGATTATGAGTCGATGCAAATACCCTCTAAAGAAGGGATAAAGGTCTATGAAGATATAAACGACACTCACACGAAGTATGCAATTAAAAGCCTTTGTTGGAATAAGGATATTCAGCTAAAACCCACAATCAAACCGTTACAGCTAGAAGAGCCATCATCAGGATGTGCTTATGGGCCAATCATAAGTTAAGGAAAATTCTTTGGCACAGTGTTGTTGTGCCACTGCCACACCTGCCAAAGACTCCTTAACATTAGGGTGGAAGTAAAGCAGGTGAAGACAAGGCCAAGGAAGACGTCAATACAAAGTTGTGGTCTGAATTCCCACATTGCACCCCAGTCAGTGCTGAATCTGATGCAGAAGCAATTACGCTGTCCTATTCTCGGCATGAATTCTGCATGCACACAGTAAATGCATGCTATTACACATAAGGAGGGTTTCCCACCCCAATACTCCAAGTCCCATGAGATACAACACACTCTCTGATTAATAACAATTCAAGTATGATCAGGACACTATGTGGTATCAGTAGATTTAAACACATTTCCAGGAGACCTGCACCCATTGAGATGTTCATGCATTTGATAATAGTGGACCTATAATCCTGAACCTCTACTTCTTATGTAAATTTGTAAAATAAAAAATAAAAAAAACCTAAACTGAATGCATGCGTGTGTGTATGTATGCATAGGTGTGTGTGTGTGTGTGTGTGTGTGTGTGTATAAATAAAAAATTTACATATAAAAATCAATTGATGAACGCCCCAAAACCTGCCATGCGTCTGTGCTAAACACTACACGCGCAGCAATGTTGCCAAATAAGCGCTGTGTCTCCGGCTAATATAGATACATTCACCGCTTTCAAATGAGGAAAATTAGAGCTGAAGGTGTAACTGTCTAACTAGCACTCAGATATTATTCCTAACGTTGTAAATAAACGGAATGGTTCATTGATTTTGATTCATCAAACACGATGAACGCCGCTAGGAAACGACGTGCCGTCGCCCATTTCATGTCAACACGCTGTTTGTAATCATTTGGAGATTGCGCCTACCCGTTCAGTTCATATGCAGTCGTATGGATTTGGATCTGCTGCTCTTCTGGGCTGGTGTCCGTGTATTAGGATAGGAACCCCTGATGATGATGAAGAACACCTTCACCAAGTGTAAACGCTTCGTCCTTCTGTTTTCCTTTCCTCTTAAACGATAAGTCCTGGTTTGGGCGCTTACCAGCCCAGCACGTAGCAAATGTACAATATCTGTGATCAGAAGATCACCGTGAAAGGAGAGCGCAGCCCCGTCGCGTCCGCAGACGGAAGGACCTCTGTATGTATTAACTGTAGCGACGCGGGTCTGGGATCATTTGTAGATGTAGACGCCGTGCGCATACGGGCGCTCTGACTGCAACAGCTTCTGCGCTTGGTGGGCGGAGCTAATATAGATTATTCATGAGGAGGCGGGAAGTACGTCTGCCTCCAGTTCCCCACACTCTGCACTTTAGTGTGAAATTATGATGCAGAATAGCCTAATTATTAATAATAGATTAATGCTGACTTTGACACCACAACATTTTTTTAAACTGAGTCTCTAACATTTATAAATAATAACAAATCTAGATCTACAAGCTTAATTTAAATCTAGATGTAGACCTGGTTTCACAGAAAAGGCTTGGATTAAGCTAGGATTAGGCCTTAGTTCAAATTAGGACGCTCAAGTAGCTTTTATAAACGTGCCTTAGCAAAAAAACAAAACATTAACAGGTGCGAATCTTGAGACAAAACAATGGCACTGACATATTTTAAGATATGTAAAATATGTCTTAAAATGTGAGGGGTGGGGGTTCTATATCCAATGTGCCAAATGTGTTAAGTGTTTTATGTGTTTTTTTTTTGTTTTGTTTTTTGTTTTTTTTGTAGGACAAGTTGAGTCATTGACCTTATCTGATCTTCTGCAGCCCAAACTTGCCAAAAGCCTTTCTCATGCTAATGCCAACCTCTGCATCATTACTTATGTTTTCCACTTTACATCACTTAAGGATGAAAAGGGTATTTCTGGATTATAGGCTAGCCTATAATGTAGCTACAACACTCTCTGATTAAGGTCTGAGACTTGGCATTTCTGAGGAATTTGTATTGCTTGTTTTAATGGATTCTTTCCCAATGTGCTGAGGTTGAACCAAAAACATTTCTGTGAAAAATAGGTGTTAAAAAATACCTGACTGACTTAGAACAGGCCAATGCATTAAACATGCTCTATTTGGGATCTGTTTTCTTGTAGGTTACTTGTCTTGATCAAGGGGGGGAGAAAGAATTCAGTAAGTTTATTTCCTTATAAAAAGCTGTATCTGAGGCCATATATGGATTTGCTACACCTTTTTAAGAAACTCTGTATTTCACATGAACATGCCAAGTTTGGAACACTGTTTTTCTTCAAACATCACTCTGATTCACAAAAGTGCATATCTGTATGTTTTCTCAATTTAGAAGTAGATGATACAGCATACAATGATCTACACATGGTTTAAAAACAGTAAGAACTTTTTGTGTTTCTAAGAACTGTAATTCTAGCTGAATAATCAAGTGAATAATTCAAGATGGAAAGTTCAGTGGAAAATGTGCCATTAGACCTACTGTGCAGATCCAGCCCGCTTTGAAGAATACACATCTTAGACGGCTCGGACACGGTGAGACGAGGCCTGTCGGATGCACTGGACAAAGCATTAACAAAGAAAGCGCCTAATGCGAAATAGATTTGATTTCTAGTTGCTTAGTGCCAACACTTAATTGAGTAAAAGTCTAACTGCTCTGATTGATATGTCAACTGGATGGGTTTGCTGGCAGAATCTCTGAGACATTACACACGGTGGAATGGCTCCTAAATGGAAGTGCAAATTTAATGCAGAAAACAAAATGTTTCCGATCGCATTTCCTCATTTTGATCAACTCGGACTTGACTACTGTGGATTCAATGAACAATGAATGCAGGGGGTTGTTGTGAGTGGTTTTAATGGGTGTTGCAGGGGTGTTCTGTAGGTGTATTTATTGGCTCAAGTCAAAATAACCCATCCCCAAATCCTTAATCTACACACTGTAATGTGTTTTTTTTTTCTGTGATTGTAATCCCCACTTGTTTTTGTACGTTTTGAGCTTTTTCAGACACTCAAACAATTGTATTTACTTGGTAAGTAAGTATATGGGATCAAATCAAGCAAAAACCACAAGTCCTTTCCTTAACAAGCTGCATGATTTGAGGTATCATTCATGTCCATAAATGGTGCAAATCATTCACCATATCCTTAACCGTAAGTAGAGCAACAATAATAGTAATGGTTGTCTTCGCAAGCACCAATAAATTACCATTGAATTAAAAATAGTAGCTTAAAAGCCAGGCCATCTGGACATTAAACAGCAATCCTTGATTAAGAAAGATGTCTTTTTAGAGGCTTGTTCACGTATAGTTTATGTACCACAGTTTCAAATGTTTTATAGGGTATAATAAGGAAATGTCTTTCCTTAAATGTTCATGCTTGTTATAGCTGTAAAAACAAATGATAATTCTGATTTAAATCTAATGCAAAATGTGCTAGAGATACAAAGCACCAAAAAGACTTAAAAATGTTCTTTACTTGTTTGGTTTTAAGTCTCATTGTGAGTCTCTCCCTGGAATAGGACACAGTTTTTGTCCATAGAGTCAAATAGAGAGTATATATAGAGAAAACAGAGAATCTCAAAAATTGTTGCCATAAATGTGTCTCCAGACATTAGAGGACAAATCGTGCTATGAGATGCAGGTCCTCCAAACGGATATATTCTAAAATGCTGCTAAATTGCTTTCATGGCAGATTCAGAGAAAGTGAAACCAGACTCTGCTTTACATGTTTTACCGCAATGATTAGACTGTCCAGATTTTGCAAATGAAACTCAAAACACCCATGAGGCCCCATCCACTCAGCCAAACCCATCTGCCAACATTTCGAAGACAACTGTTCCATCAATGTCTGCAGAGGTACTGTAGATATTAGGTAACCAACGAACCATTTCCCATTTATAGAAATCTGGCTTCGTGAAATCGCCAAGTTCCAATCAAATGGCTCGTTCTGCTGGAAACACGTTTGACGAATGAGACAGCTTTTCATAAGCCTCCTCAAGCAATTGCTTATCAATAAATCCTCAAGGCTACATCAAAATGAGATCTCCCATGTTCAGGCTCCACAACAGAGCTGCCCGGGCCTGTGGTGAGCTGCTTCGTACAATTAAATGTACAAACAAACACAGGGCGTGGCGCCACATTTGTGCTTTTCATCAACATAGAGATTATATGCTGCAGTCGACCAAGACTCCTTATTAAAATTGCAAAGTCTGTGATTTTCGAGCTCCTCAGCTCAGTCCCACGGGTGGCAAATAATCTAAATTGAATTTCCTTTACACAAAGCTGCATGCATGTAGCATGCTCCCTCATCATCCACTCTCAAGTATATTCCAGCTGGGTGTCTATCTATTAATTTGACCCCAAGTTGATTCATTGTTTACTTTCAGCACAAATCGTTTCAAGTCAAGACAATGCAGGGATAATCCGTTTTTTAGGTCAATTAAGAGATTTTGTTCTATTTTGCTTCCATGACATATCTTCTTTTAAATGTAAGTGCTTATTTTTTTTCTATTTATATATTGGCATCTAGATTTAAATTATAATACATCTTTGTAAAGGCCATTTTCTCAAAATGAGTTTTTTCTCAAACACTGAACCATAAATCTTCATTCAATAGCACTTACATAAAACACTTTACAGTTTTATTCCTATCAATATATTAAGATTTTTTTTCATATCAGTGTTATTATCCTAGACTAAAAAAAACACCTTTAAATTACATGAAATAACCTAAACATTAACTGAAATAAAACATTTCTCAAAAAACTAAAACTAAAATCTCAAATGTAACTTAAGTATGGGGGTATCTAATAGTTTAAATTTGACCTGTGGTGTCTTGCTTTAAAGGGATACTCCACTTTTTTTGGAAATAGGCTCATTTTACAACTCCCCCAGAGTTAAACAGTTGAGTTT
>JAOTRC010000001.1:20547710-20559216 GCA_027497675.1 Cyprinella lutrensis | reverse complement strand
AGCGCAAATCTGTCATATCGGCTACGTAACACTATAATGAGAACATCATTATAATTGTGCGCTTGGGACATGGGTTTTACTGTAAGACTTTTGTTGTTGTAATCAGGCTCTCAAAATTGTACAAAAATTTGGATTTCAATTTATCGGCCGATATATCGGTTATCGGCTTTCAAATAAAAAGACTTATCGGTTATCGGTATAGGCCAAAATCGGTGCATCCCTGATGAAAATCCCTGATCGGTGCATCCCTGTTCATGCCCTCTGAATAAATGGTAGAAGTGGGTATTGTTTCGCTTGGAAAAAACGGTCTTGCTTCCTTTGAAGTTGCGGTAAAAAAAAGAAAAGTTGTTGTTTTTATTCCACTATTTTGACTAATTTACGTAATCTGAATTCACTGTTAGATTTTTAGATCGATTACACTAACTTCACTCAAAACATACAGTAGCATGCTGAGGACATTTGCTGGTTAAAGCCATGTAAATGCAACAATAACCTCAAAAACATGGCCAATAACGTTGTACACACACTTTGAAACCGGAGCACACAAGCTTAGAATTGGTGTGGATGTAAATACAGTTATCATTATGGCTGTCTTTATAGTTGAACGCCCTTTCGAACATTGCGTTTCTCTAGCTCAGATCGGCATCCGATATGACCTGTGACTGAGATTTACACATTATTTACACCCCTAAAGGCTAAATAATCTTTAAAAATAATCACTGTGGAGCAGGGGCCAATAAAACTTTTATCAATAGGATGTGATGGTTGGCTAAGGAAGGCACAGTGATTACTTTTGACACCTGAAGCGTGGAAGACAAATGGCAGACATATGACCCTGTGATCCACAGAAGACGACTCGTCAACCGTTTGGCAAACAGAACTGACACATATAAACATCACTTTCTCATCCCAGAAGCGTCCCTCTGGGTGTATAGCAATCAAATGTGACAGACTAATCGTAGCATCATTAGCACTTCATGCTAACAGCCCCGTTTCATAACATGATGCATATGTATTTCAATAACAACTTTCTTTGGCATCTAAATGTGTTTGTTAAAAAAAAAAACACAACCAGCAGCCAATATGACATTTCATCATTTGCTAGTCTACTTCCAAAATTCAATACTTTTGATATTTCGAATTAGCTATAATGTTGCAGACTTAGGGTATTCAGTGGGTATAACATATTGAGTATGATACTTAGCAGAATGTCTTTGAATTACATAAAAATAATGAAAAGAGTGAGAGATACAGAGAAGTCAAACATGAAATGGTTAAGAAAAGTTAAATAAAAAGAAAAGAACTGAAAGGACTGACATTACCCTTGTGAAAAAACAAGTAGAGAGCATAGTGGGAAAAAAGAGGCCTCTTTAAAAAAAATACAGGCCTACTTTACTGTGTCATTATAATGCATTTTCATTAGATTCAACATTACATTAATTCAACAGGACATCCTCACCTGCAATTACATACTTCTATTATATTTGAATTATGGTGAAAGTGTACTGCTGAATGTACTGATAAGCATTTATGATAAACTAAAATTATTCTTAAATGTCATTTCTATTGAAAATGGTATGCATTTGAAAATATTCTTGAAATTACACATTTGTAATTAAGTCATTTAGTACATGTCAAATATATTAAATGTGATACAAAAAAATAGTACTTTACATTTACTCAACAAATCAAAATAAGTGTACTTATTTAAATCACAACAAAATATTTAATGATTTAACCCTCTCGGGTCAGTAAACGCACTCGGTTTTCTTGCTCGATTAGCCAAATAGACTTAAAATACTCATTTGTGATCACACTGACTTAAGAAATATGAAAAAAATTGTAAAATATCTACTTTTTTTACAGGGTATCTCCACATCTTTTAACAGCAAATTTAATGACTTTTAAGACCTTTTTAAGTCCTCTAAAAGGCAAATTTAAGACTTTACCATGACAAAAAAAGGAAAATATTCAGCACGACACGACAGTATTAATTTTGGCAGCCATTTTTGTTTTAGTCTTCAGATGAAAATGCTTATTGGTCTTAGTCACATTTTAGTAATTTTGTCTTTTATAGTTTTAGTCTAGTTTTAGTTGACAAAGTCATTGCATTTTTTGTCAACTTTTAGTCATTATTTTAAAATTTAAGGTCCGTACGTGAAATTTCAGACCTCCTTGTCGTAAATTTCAGATTTTAAGACATTTTCAGAGCTTAAAAAGTGAAAATTTTATTTTAAGACATTTCAAGACTTTTTAAGGACCCGCAGGGACCCTGGTATATTATTCTCACCAAGGCTGCATGTGTTTGATAAAAAGTACAATAATAACCAGACAACTTCTGTGTCTGGAACATGGAACATAGGGTGTGTACTTATTTATGTGTGTTTTTGTGTGTGTGTGTTTCACAAATGGAAAGAGTGCAACTCACCTTCAGATATAGGCGAGAGTCTGGATTTGGCTGCAATGGTATTTGTTTCAGACACTGCCAGAGACATAGATAAAGTGGGAGAGGACCTTGGGGCAGGTGAAGACACCTTTAAAAACAAGTTGAAAAACATTAATAAAAGTGTCAACCCCAGAAGTCCTTGTACAGGTGCTTTAAGACACACAGTATAATAACAGACAACACCCAAGTCAAATAATTTACATGCTCAGAACAGGTTTGTCTGAGTATGCTAACAAAGATGACAGAGAGCAATGTTTCCCTTAAGAGTACACCATCATACTTATATTGACAGAAACACTAAAAAGAACATATTTTGTCTTGTGTCTTTGTTTAAATGGTACACATCAGTAGAAGAACGGGTTTGGCTTCAGATGACTTAAGTTATAGTTCACCCACAAAAAGGAAATAAACTTTTTGTATTGTTTCTCACCCTCATGTTGTTTCAACCTTGAATGACTTACTTTCTTGAATGGAACACAAATGGAAAAATGTATTACCTAACCTAATAATATTCCATATGGCTATATTCCAATTGTGCTGAAGACATATGATGAAAGTTTTGTGTAAGAAATAGATTGAAATTTAAGCTGTTATACTGTATGACTCAAACTTTGCTCATTAAAAACATCAATAACACTTCGTAATGAGTCTGTAAACTCAACGTGATGAACTAAGTTTGAATATTCATGAGCAGACAGAAGATTCTGCAATATTGTGTTCCATAGAGGAAGAAGAAATCATACAGGTTAGGCATGTTTCGATAATGCCTCCGAATTTTCATTTTTGTCTGAACTATCCATTTATAAAAAAGTTGTTTGTGTGTTATTTCGAACACTCACAGTGTTTTGCGGGCTGGTAGATGTGGAGGATGCTGGTGAGCTTGTGCTTGATGGGGTGCGGGTGCTTGACGCTGAACTGTCTGTCCGCTCTCTGAGCTGCCCAATGAGATTAGACTGGCTCTCCACAAGTGGGCTACTTCTGGACAATGCAGAAGAGCTTGAGTTTGTGGGAATTGTCTGTTTAATCTCGGGAGTCGTGCATGTTCTTTGCTCCCCAAGTGGGACTATTGGTGTTTGGCTTCCTCCTTGAGGTTCGGGAACTGGTTCCGGAATCTGCGTATGAGCATCAGGGTATTGGTACATATCCATATACTGTCCGCTCATTGCCCCCTGGTGGTATGGAGCATCGGCATTGCTCATGCTTGCATACTGAGCTGGATACATGGGACCATACCCTGGTTGAGGGGGCATTTGTGGGTGGAAACCTTGAGGGATTGATCCAGCTGGTATAATGGACTGTGCAAAGTTCATAGCAAGAGAAAGAACATTGGCCAGGGAAATAAAGGGCTGCTGGGAAGGCGATGGCCACATGCCTGCAGGTTGTGAACCAGGTGGAGGGGCAACTGGAAGCGGCAGATTGTTGGTTTCTGCTTGAGGAGCTATGTCGTACTGCTGTACTGGTGAAACAACAGAAGAGGATGAAGAGGAGGAGGAGAAGTTTGGGTTGCTGGGGACACGGGTGAGTGGACTTGGGTTGAGGGAGGCGTGATCCATTTGGTAGGGGTAGGCGAAGTGGGTGTTTTGAACGTAAGGTGGTTTGGTGAACTGAGGGGGCATGGCAGACATCTGATTTGGCAGGTATGACAGAATATCAGGGTGGGAGTACTGTGGGTAGTTGGGCACAGAAGACTGATAGGTCTGTGAAGAACCTGAAGGAAACAAAAATAGACAGAGAAAAACTGGGTTAAGCTCTTATACATAGTAGCAATCAAATCTCTCTTGGTTGCAAAGTCGTTGTAGAGTTCATTGCTAGCAGGGTTCAACAAGACATGACCTCTCACCCTTTATGCCTTTAAAGGGATACTCCACTCAAAAATGAAAATTCTGTCATCATTTTCTCACCTTCAAGTTGTTGTAAACCTGTATGAGTTTCTTTCTTCTGCTGAACACAATGGCCTATTTTTTGGGCTTAGCCTCCCTACTACAAAGGAAGATATTTTGAAGAACGATTGGAACTTTGGCACAATTGACTTCCATAGTATTTTTTTTTCTACTATGGAAGTCAATGGTGTCAAACAACTGTTTGGTTCTAATCGTTCTTCAAAATATCTTCCTTTTTGTTCAGTAGAAGAAAGAAACTTGTACAGGTTTGCAACAACTTGAGGGTGAGTAAATGATGCCACAATTTTCATTTTTGAGTGGAGTCTCCCTTTAACTCCAGGTTGCTCTACAAGGATTGTACCTGGAGTAAATGTACTGTAAATGTACAGTAAGGGACCATTCACACAGAATGCTTTTTTACTTTGAAAAAGATGCTGGCAGTGGAATGGAGCAAAAAAAGTCCCAAAGTTTTTGTTTTTTTAAAAGTTGATTTTGTTTTTAACTTGAGTGCCGCGTTTTTAGATTGCCATATCATGAGAGGTGGTGAAAAAGACACGAGACACAGCAGTCAAGCACATCCATCTAGCACATTTACATCGAAAAACATTGAAAAATGGAAAAAAACATGTTGTTAGAACCATCCCTATGGGTTTTTACAGACCTGCAGACTTTATTCCAAAACAGAGACTTAAAATGTGACAATGTAGCATTTTCTTCATGGTTCAGATTTCTTTCACAAGGCAACATCTCAAAGTGTACCAAAATGTGTTTTTGCAAGTCACATGTGAGTAAAACTGTCCTCTCAGGGTCATTAATCAAAGTGCACTTGCTTAGATTCTGGGATTCCACTCATAGCGTCATCCATCAAGATGCATTGGCCAGTTTGCTCAATGGGCTTATTGTGGCTCTGAAGTTATCTTTACACACTATTATTATAAATTATGATACCACTTCACTGGTCTTCAATGGGAGAATTGCTTTCTCACCACAACTGACTGGCTCCAGAGTTCAATTTCAGCCAATCAGCCAATACCACCTCGTTCAGGCGACCTCAGACAGGTTGTTTTGGTGCTGATCCGAGCACGACTATCATGTTTAAATATACTTGCATGTCTCCTCAAATCTTCAACTCGTCAATCGTCACTTTGTCAATGTCCATGTGAACGTACCTAATCACTTTTAAATGTTCAAGTGAGAAATCACATGTTAAAAAAGGACTCTCTGACGTTATTTGACCTGTCGATGCCATGCTTGACTTTTGAAAAGTGTCCGCAAACATAATTGTGGCACAAAGATAAAGCCACAAACTGGGATGTGACCTGTCTCCTGAGGAGCAAACCACTTTGGAGCATTTATCAAACTCCCTATGCCAGTCCTCTACTTCCTGTGCGGATAGTGGGTACAATGAGACAACTAATCATCTTGAAATGGAGCTTTTATGCCGTGCACAGGCTGTATAATACATATAGTTTATTCTCTCAGGTAATAAAATCTACTTGTTCATTTTGAAGAAGCAGATGTCAAAAGCAAATCCTGAGATACGTCAACAATGACACTGGCATCAAAGCTTGGTCTCCATGGGGATGGGTGTTTAGAAAACCAATTGCTAAGTGGGATACATAAGATATCCAGTTTGTTCCAGTAGCCTCACAGCTAATGGTGTGCAGAGGAAAAAACAAATCAGTGAAAGAAACAAAATGAAAGAGCAAGAGAGAGTGAATGTTCATTATGATGTACTGAACACCCTCAAGGGGTTCGGACTGTACTGATGGCTTGTGTGACTGAACATAGCACACCGGAGAGACCAAAGATGATTAGGTCTGGTTTTAAAAGCTGTTGGTGATCTGAAAAAATTGTAAACATCTTCATGGTAAAAATATAAGCACTTTACATTAATCTAATTTGTTAATACTTAGCAAAAAACAACATACTCAAGTAAAGTTACAGATAAAATTACTCCACTACAAATTACAAGTCACCAATTCCACTAAGTAAAAGCCTTAGAATTAAATGAGCATTATGTCCTTTTTAGGGTCGCATCCTGTGACATCATGCCCTGTTTTTGGTTTCTTTAGTTTTTTCAATATCCATGCATAAACAATATTCTCTCAAAAATACAAATATGTACATACATGTTGCTCTCATATTATGGTAGCCTTGTTTGTGCTAAATAGTGTAATTTCACCTTTGCCATTAATATGTTTATAAGCAACTGAAAAAAGCACAAATGTCACAGCATGTCAAAACATCTCAAGGACCCCAAAAACACCTTAGTCCCCAGGGGTTTAATAACCATTAAAGTCACTATATGGAGAAAAATCCTGGAATGTTTTCCTCAAAAACCTTAATATCTTTTTGACTGAAGAAAGACATGAATATTTTAATGAAATGAAATGGGGTGAGTAAATTATCAGGAAGTTTTAATTCTGAAGTGAACTAATCCTTTAGCTCTTGCTTCTTATGTACAGCAACAATAGCTCAATTAAATAAATAAATAGCACCTATTATATACGTTTGAGTTTTTCAAATCTCCTACAGTTCAGCTTTGGTTAAAAGTGCTCATAGAGCTATCCTTCTGTGACAGCTCTAAGACAGACAGATGTAAACACTGAAATATTAATGCATTTTTGCTTAGGTCAGTCATGTGTGGAGAAGACAATGCTGGAATTTGGGTCATTTATATTTTTTGTACATTTCAGCCAACTGAACCAACCACACTCTTAGACGATAATAAAGAATCTTAGGGATCTGGACTCAATTTTAAAGAGCCCTTAATAGGAGAAATGTCTTAAATGATTGTAAAATATCTTCACGTTTAATGGGTTATTTGTTTTTTTTTTCTTTCTTGTGGTAAAATGTGTTTACAAGCTGTTGAATTCATTCGAATAAAAATGAATTAAGACAAAATGAATTAATTCAAACTAAATCCATACAATCCATGATGGTAGGCTCTAAAAGATTCTATTTATGAAACGCCTGGCCTTTAATGTTCCGTTTAGAACCTTTTCTTCTACGAGTGCAGCAATAGACCTTATTCACTGCAGCGCCATTTTGATTTTTAGCGGGAATGAAAGCGAGGCCGTGAGGGACAGACATGCATCTCATCAGTGGGTTGTTCTGTTATTTAATGCGCTTTTGGATGGTTTTGCTGACGAAACATTTTTCCAAGAAGTTCTAGTAGACAAAAAAGTCCAGAAAACATGAGCTGTGTGTGGAAAATTATAAGTGATATAGAAGCTTTATACCTATTACTCTGGTGGTGCTCTGAATAAGGTATATATTTCTTTCTGAAATATAAATAGCATAAATGTTTATGATAAATTGTGATTGCCTGTGTTGCTCAGTTACTAATTACATTAGAATATTACTATTTATTCATTTAACAGAATATAATTATGATATTTAGCCTTTAGACAGAAGTGTCTGGATCAACGTCTTTGTAGATCCTGGAACAACATTCCAATCAACCAATCAGATTTGAGAGACACAGTTGCGTCTTTATGTTTATTGTTCATATGCAAAATGAGGACGTGGATAGATTTCTTAGAGTTCACAATTTCAGTTAGTATGTTGAATTTGTAAAAACAACACTCAGTAATGACCATTTTCTGTTCACCGCAGTATTCCGGGAGCCGTACACAGTGCGTGTGGCCGATCAGAGAGTCATGCGGGGGAATACGGCCGTCTTCAAGTGCATTATCCCGGCCTCAGTAGAGGACTACGTCAGTGTTGTATCATGGGAGAAAGACACAGTCTCACTTGTCTCAGGTAAGGCTGATTTCTCACATTGTTTTCGATTGAGAGTTTCGCAAGGCAACACGAAAAGCAATGAAAACATCAATATCACTGCCTTTCTTTTGCATATTAGTTTAGTTTATAGTTCAGAAAAAAAGGTACAAAAGCTGTCACTGGGGCTGTACCTTTTCAAAAGATAAACTTTTGTCCATTTTAGGCACTAATATATACATTTTAGGTGTTAATATGTAAGTTTTAGGTGCTAATATGTACATTTTAGGTGCTAACATGTACATTTCAGGTGCTAATATGTCCTTTTAGGTGCTGATATGTACATTTTAGGTGCTGATATGTACATTTTAGGTGCAAATATGTACATTTCAGGTGCTAATATGTACAGTTTAGGTGCTAATATGTATATTTTAGGTGTTAATTTGTACATTTTAGGTGCTAACATTTACATTTCAGGTGCTAATATGTACATTTTAGGTGCTGATATGTACATTTTAGGTGCTGATATGTACATTTTAGGCACTAATATGTACATTTTAGGTGCTAATGTGTATATTTTAGGTGTTAATATGTACATTTTAGGTGCTAATATGTACATTTTAGGTGCTAATATGTATATTTTAGGTGTTAATATGTACATTTAGGTGCTAACATGTACATTTCAGGTGCTAATATGTACATTTTAGGTGCTGATATGTACATTTTAGGCACTAATATGTACATTTTAGGTGCGAATATGTATATTTTAGGTGTTAATAAGTACATTTTAGGTGCTAACATGTACATTTTAGGTGCTAATATGTCCATTTTAGGTGCTGATATGTCCATTTTAGGTGCTAATATGTACATTTCAGGTGCTAATATGTACATTTTAGGTGCCAATATGTATATTTTAGTTGTTAATATGTACATTTTAGGTGCTAATATGTACATTTAAGGTGTTAATATGTGCATGTCATGAGCTAATATGTCCATTTTAGTTGGCAATATGTACAGTTTAGGTGCTAATATGTACATTTTAGGTGGCAATATGTACATTTTAGGTGCTAAAATGATTTTAGGTGTTAATATGTACATTTAAGGTGCTAAAATGTACCACTAAGGTACCAATATGCAGCCTTTGGGTACAAAAGTGTAACTTTTGAAAAGGTACAGCCCCAGTGACAGCTTTTGTACCTTTTTTTTCTGAGAGTGTAGTGTAAATTATAAACAAGATCTACTGACTGTTTAAAAATAACATAGACATTCTGCTGCTCTTTGGTTGATAGTCACTCAGATAATCTGCAAAAAGCACAAATGATGAGTTATTATCATTATTATAAGTTCAGGGTCTGGGCAAACAAAAGATGTTTTACATCTGTGAGACGTGATCCGTTTTTAGCCTCCAATTCTTCATGCCATCTGACCCAGATCCTCACAACCCTATTAGTGTGCACCAGTGACCCCTACATAAATGTGTTTGATGCCCTTAATTACAGATTCAGACTCAGATTTCCATTACTCACTGCCATGGATTCATGCTAAAGCACGACCAAGAGGGTTCTGGGGGAGATTTTTCAACAGGACCGGCCGTGAGAAACAGTGAGAGACACTGCACATCTGGTGTGTGCCGGCTCCACAGCCTGACCTCGTTGTACCTGGAGAACATACATTCTGACAGGCCTTGTGGGAAAGACATTAAAAGCCTATTAGAAAGATCGCAAAGAGAAATAGAGCCTTCCCCTCCGTTTTATTTTTAGAACTAAAGATTCTAAATGTAAAGAATTTGAATTTTCTAATTGTAAAGATTCAAACAATGTTTCCTGCAGATTTTTTTTTTTAGTTGGTTGATGAGTTGACTAATTTCACTGAAATTTTGCTTGTTTTGCAAATGGTAATCTTAAGATTTAAAGGAGTGTTAAAAAGCCATTTTCACAAGATGTAAAATAAGTTTCTGATGTCCCCTGAGTGTGTGTGTGTGTGTGTGAGTGAGTGTGAAGTTTTAGCACAACATACCCCCAGATATTTTTATATAGCATGTTAAAGTTGTCACTTTTTGAGGGTTTGCAAAAACGCAGCATTTGTGCCTGGCCCTTTAAATGTAAATGAGCTGCAGCAGGGGGCGGGGTTTCAAGATGCAATGATTGTACATTTTTTGGTCCTGAGATTTCCACAGAAGATATATGTATAATGTTTATTTATACCACTTCTATTATTGATCACTATCAAAAAAAAGTGTTCATGAAAAAAATTGTGCATTTTTTGAATGCAGTTTTTTTTTACTAGAGATTTTAAAAGTTCTAAACCTTAAGACTATAAAGAAACTATTCAAAGAGGTGTTACATCTAACTAGTCACAATTAACACTGCAGGAAGCAAGTGGACTTAGGAAAAGTCTGGAATTAAACTTGCATCCCCACTGAATTATTATAGCATTTGTTTTTTCTTGAACCTCATAATCTTTGCCTAATATTTTTGGTCTTATTCTTATAATGGTCAGCAATTTGGTTCCCACAACAGCTACTTCTAAACTTTTCTCAATCTCTCAGTTCTTGTAAATGTTTCCTAATGAGCACAGCCCACCGGGAGTTTCAGTCAGAGCTCTTCCAGGGTCACATTTGCATGAGAGCAGCTCATGTTGAATCTTCCAGCTTCTGTTGATGGTTTCCAGTAGTTGTTTTCAATTCTTAGAGCTGAGATTTACATGTGTTTGTGGGATCCTTAGAAATAATCTGCAGCTGTTTGTACTTCAAATCCCCAAAAGGAAAAAAAAAGACAATGTGGAAAGTGGCGGAAATGAAGCGAAAACAAAATGATTTTAAACAGAGATCCTGATATTTTTCATTATGCATAGAAAGGTTCTTCAGATTATTAAAATATTTCTTTTAAGAACTGTTCACTGAAAAGTTGTTTAAGAAACCATAAATCTAAACTCTATGGCAGCTTGTTTCTGCCACAGAATGAAAAATAAGAAAGGTAATTGTGACTTTTAATCTCACAATTCAGACTTTTTTTCTCACAATTGCAAGTTTACATCTCGCAATTCTGACTTTTTCTCAGAATTGCTAGTTTACATTTCGCAATTCTTTATTTCTCAGAATTACGAGTTTACATCTCACAATTCTGACTTCATTTCTCAGAACTGCGAGATGTAAAGTCAGAATCATGCATATAAAGTCAGAATTGCATGATATAAATTCAGAGTTGCGAGATTTAAAGTAAAAATTGCGAGAGATAAAGTCGCAATTGCGTGTTATAAAGTCAGAAATATGAGATTTAAACTATTCTAAAGGGGGAAAAAAGTCGCAATTGCGAGTTTATATCTCATAATTCTGAGAAAAGTCAGAATTTTGACATATAAACTCGCAATTATGTGTCATAAAGTCAGAATTGCGAGATATAAAGTCAGAATTACGAGATGTAAACTCGCAATTGTGAGAAAAAAAGTCAGAATT
>JAOTRC010000001.1:20519459-20537281 GCA_027497675.1 Cyprinella lutrensis | reverse complement strand
CAATATAAATTCTCGGTATTGCATTGGACTCTACGATCGGCGGAAGTTATCGAGCATCCTTACACCTTCACCGGAAAAACCGCTGTGCATGGTTATGGAGTTTAAGGAGTTACTCAATAATGTAACTTATAGCTTTTAATAGTAACTTTCCCCAACACAACTTATGAGCTTCCATATTGGTTATAAAGTTGCTTTAGAAGCATGTGAGCAAATATATATTAATGTATACTGAAATTGTGACTGAAATTAGCTAGGAGTTAAAAAGATGGTAAGGAAAGTTTAATTCCCCTCATTTAAGTGACACAAAGCCCTCTGATAGCACAGGGGTCATGACAGAAAACCCAGAGGAGAATGTTTTTGCCCTTGTAGCACTGTAAAATCTGAAAAAAAAGTCTGTCAATGTCTTTGACATTGTTGATTCTGCAACATGTGTCACCTGACCAATGTAGGGTGGAACAGAAATATCAAACAGTGCAGCTGGGTAACAAAAATAGTGGCATGCAGGGATCTCTGAGGAGCCTGCGTGGTATTGTTTAAACGTCAAAAGGACAAGTATTGTTGTTTTAATGTGCACACAGTAAAAACTCGTCTGGCAGGTGTTAAAACATTACAAAGGCTGCTGGCGCACATACTCAACTTTGCAGTTATTTGGTTATACAGACTTTCTTCTTTGTTGAATGACCTTGTCGACACTATAGTTACCTTTCGTCTTTGTTCATCCGGATGCATCCCTCAATGATCTCTTTCAGTTCAGGGACTTTCACTTTGTAAAAACTGTCTGGCTTCATTCCCTGAGAAAGAGAAAGAGAAAGAGAGAGAGAGAAAGAGATTTCAATTTAAATCATTCTGAATTTGCAAAAGTGCAAAAAATGCACGTTCGTACCATTAAAAAAAAAGTTTAGTGTGTGCAAACACAACTCAATAATGATACAGACAAGGCTTGCCAGGTTGACCTTGAGCGTTTAATGTTGAAGCTTCATACTCTGTTTTACTTAAGAATGGCTAGAGTTACTCTTTAAAGCTAATCTTTTTTTACTCAATTCACATGCAAAGAGGTTAGCCGATCATAATCAAAATCATTTTATATAGATGAGGAAAAAGTTTACGAAAAACTAAATTATGACCTTGACTATTAAAAGTTGACTTCAGGGGAAGATGAGGAAAAAACAATAATGAATACAACATAGACCTGACTGAATTAATTAAGTAAATGTTCAGGGTCCAATACAATTTAATCTCAATTGACAGCATTGATTCATCCTTCAGTTTGCAAAAATGAACGAACATTAATAGTACTTATAATTGAAACCTATGGAATGCTGTTGATGCTTCATTTGAATTCAATCCAGAAGAGTCCTTCAAAAGGGACCTAAAAGAAAATTAGCAGCCAAAACTTAATGCAGATATCCCACCTCTCCTGCATATTGATAGCGGCTCCATGACGCCTGAAAATTACATACAATATTCCGGAAATCGAGTGAGAGAGAAAGCCTGTTTGCCATTTCCAGGAAGCGAGATTTTGCAGGGTGGGATGTCTGCTATAATGTAAACCTAATTAATGACAACTAATGTGCCTCCGTTTTACAATATATACCTCGATTACTGTAAAGAGAGAGTAACTAGGATTGGTTATATAACATTGTAAGCAGTTTTTAATGCAGTGTACATTTTACATATTAGCCGTGTAAAACTCTAAGCAGTTTTTTCAGCATATTTAGTCAACAGAACACACCATGCCAGAAGTGCGTTAAGTCCTTCTGGAGTAAACAGACAATGTTATCTGCATTATCTGTTGCAGCTAATGACAGGAAACAGACGCCATATTGTGGAAAAACATTGATCACACAAGATATGCTTTGTGGAGTATGGTTTGGTTGACTGTTTCTACAAACTCTATTGTGAGGACATATACATTTCCACAATCGGTCATAACAAACACTCACAAAAATGAATACAAAGAACACTGTGATTACGGAAAGTCTATATTGGATTTAAAAAGAAAAACAGTTCATAAAAGTTCATGCACTGCAACTATTTTCTATAAAATTGTTTTCCTCACAAGACCTTCACTTTTTTTTTTTAGATGATAGTACATCTAATTCTGGAATCCAATGAAAGGTCTTTTCACAGTCCATCTCCTTTGCTAAGTTGAAAAGCAAAATCAAGCTCTCGTTCTGTAAATGTGAAGCAGCTGAAACCACAATGATGAGTTGAAAAGCACAAATTTGTGATGCTGAGGACATTTTCGTAGCATTATATCCATCTTAAAACCAGCTGATTCAAAGTAAATGTCATAAAGTGAACACAACCTAGTGTGTGAATACATGTTTGCCATAAAAAGTTTCAAATCCATCACATCATCACTTAAAACTGTTTTGGACTGAAATCTTCATGGAGGAAAGCTGTGATGTAACTTCAGTATTCTTCCAACCAGGCCTGGTGCCATTTGCTCATTGCAAAAGTCATTATGAACTACACTCATGCTGCTGTGTGACAGAACATTTTTGTGGCAACGGCAGGCACCTCAATGTTCAGAGCTGGCCAGAAAATACAGAGAGGAACATCTTGACGTAACCAGGACGCTTTGGTATTGCTCATTTAGATAATAGGCCCATTGAAATGTTGAGATGGAAAAGTAATCAGAAAATACAAAACAGAGGTGCAATTCAGCGTAAAGGGGGTGGGGCGGGCATGAAGTTCTCACCCCTGAAAACCACTTCTGTCTGAGACACTGGGCAAAACTGATCTCATAGGCTTTCAACAGGGGTTCGAGAGGCATCCAGACCAGAGTGTTGAAAGGGATTAGCTGAATGTAACAGAATGAGTTTTCTCTGGTCAGGCTCCTCGTGATGACATCAGTCTTTTGAGGAGACCCCTTGAGAGCATGAGGCAAAGAACCAAATGCCCATTTATGTTTGTTTCACACTACATGAATCACTTCTAACTCTGAGAAAAAGAAAGCTTTCTTAGCCTGGTCAGTACAGTCTGGTTTACTGGTTTCACAGGGTAATTATTAGCGGGCTAGGCAAGGAGACCAATTTAAGATCAACCATCCAGACTAGAAGACTAGCTAGTTCATGAGGACCAGCATGTCCAGGTTAGAAGACCAGCTGAACTGGCTTAAACCACCTAAAACCAGCAAATGTTCTCATTCCTACAAGAAATAATTTAAATAAATAAAATTTCTGTTCAGAAACTTTCTCTCTTTTTCCTCCTCCTCGCCAATGCCTTCATGAACGTTCATTACCTCATATTTACGCAAGAAGCACAACATTACATCCAGCTAAATTAGATGCAGTCATTACATGGTGGCTTCAAACCAGATTTCCTCTCTATATACACAAGTATATTGTCAATAAACTTTCTATAAGAAGTGAAATCCCTGAATACCCTTCACTAATCACATGTTGTCTTCCCTAGTGATCTCTACTGATTATCTGAATCAAAAGTCATTAAACTGTTTTCACAAAATATGTGCAAGATCAAATTGTCATTACTTATAATTATCGTAAAGTTATCTTAATGTTGGTATATTAATGGCCTCAATGCTATATATGATCAAAATTAAATTATTAACCTAAGTTAATGTTCATTCATAAAAATACTAAGTGTTTGTTCAAACATCCATGTTCATTTATAACTTTGATACAGATACATAACAGGAAATACCATCAAGTCTCATGAGCTATCAAAGATCAAACTCTCAGCACTACGATTCCCTTCCCTGTCGGGCCCAGTTGCTCTTAATTGAGAAAACATCACAGTTGTAGATATGAAATGACCTTTTCCCCAAGGATTGCAGACAGATATAACAACCTTTCTAGCTGGCAACAGTAACATGCCAACATTAACTTTTGAACCAAACTGAAAGCTTCACAAACAAACTATGCTGAACTGACTCCAAATAATGAATGTGTTCATACACTTTATGTATCTACAGTATATAAACATGAACACTACCCCACAAAAGTGTCTACAGAAACCATGTGTTAAAGGGCTGAGTAGTTTACGTCTAAACGTTCTCTCATGAGAACTGTGATTAGCTTGATTAGCTTTGCTAAATCTTTGTTAATTTTACAGGAGAGATTCGTTATGCTCGTGCAAAGACAATAAATAGACATGAAAAGCTTTTGATTGCAGTGATGCCCCGGTGTTATTTTATGGAATCAGAATGGTTCAAGCTGCCATGATGGTGGCTGTATGACTTTTTTAACACAAAAGCCAGAAGCTATTATGAAACATGCCTTAGTCTCTTAGTGGGCTTCTAAGAAATAATTTTGACTTCCATTTTTAATAGCAAAACTGTTAATACACTCTTCAAAATATCTTCTTTTCTGTTCCATGGATGGATTCAGATAAATATGGGTTTGTTACCTCACGATTCAAGCTACACATTTGATCAGTACATATATTACGTAGGAATTGAGCCTCTAACTGTGGTGTTGCTAGTGCCTTGCATTATCATTTGAGTTGATGTGGTACGACCACATGCTGCAGTGACATCACTGGCTCCGCAAAGACTAACAGACATAATTAACGTCTGATCCAGCCTTAATTCTCTCTGTCTGTTTTCTTCTCGTTCTGCATGTCACTCATTTGGCTGCAGATGCACTGGAGATCAATAACAGTAGAGACAGAAAAAGCTTACTTTCACAATCAATGTGCACTGGTTCTTTGGAGAAACATCCTGGTCTATGTGCGTTCAATATAATGAGGTTTCATCAAAGTTATATCTATGTTGATGTGTAAGCAGATGAGGAGATAGTCTTCATAGCGATCTGTACATAATTATAGCACTTCTGAGGTTTTACACAATCTTTTGCCCTCCCAATATGCAAACTGGTAAGTTTGGTCTTAACGCCTCCACAACCTCGTGAGAACAGACCTGTCCCCATGGCAATACAGGACCCAGATTCACGTCTAAGAGAGACTAATTGTACTACACTTAATTTGCTGGAGCCGTGACAACAACAGCATTAAAACAACTGAAAATTAGTTTAGATGAACAGACTGAACAGAAAGTACATATCTATCTATCTATCCATCCATCCATCCATCCATCCATCCATCCATCCATCCATCCATCCATCCATCCATCCATCCATCGGAATGAAAATAGTGAACATTGGTGATAAATTAAATAAAGGTAAAAGAAAAACTAACTTTTTGGTCACACTTTAGATTAGGGTCCAATTCTTACGAATAGCTAAAATTATTAACCACAAATCTTGCCTCAATAAACTCCTAATTGCTGGTTATTAATAGTTAGTAAGATAGTTGTTAAGTTTAGGTATTGGGTAAGGGGTGTAGAATATGGTCATGCAGAATAAGGCATTAGTATGTTCTTTATAAGAACTAAGAAACAGCCAATTATATGTATGCAATAAATATGATCATAATATGTAGGCTAATTAGCAACTAGTTAATAGTGAGAATTGGACCCTAAACTAAAAGTGTTACACACATTTAAAAAAGGGGGACCAAATGACTTAAAGAGGCCTGAATTTCAGTAACAGCCACAGGTGGTTCAAGCACCCTTTTTACCTTACAATTGTCTTTCAGAAGTTAGAAAGATTGACAGGTTAAGAACTAAATAAGAGACTGTGTTGCCATGGTAACCCAAAAACTGCAAGAGATCCCTGTGGCATAACAACACAAGAATGTTAAGTGCAGGGATGGCAGTTCATAAAGTTGCGCTCGAGGGCCCACCCGTCCAAAAAACAAACACATGAGACTGAGGACTGTGCTGGTTGGAGAACGTCTTGTGCACTTAAAACTCTGAATATTGAAGCTCAACCTCGGTCCTCCACAAAATGCATTTGTTTTGTGGTATTTGCACATCGCCTAAAACAAACATACACAAATAGAACAGCATGGCTGAGGGGAGCCGGTTGTTTACAATGCTCACCGTCTGCCTTGAATGATTTTCTGTGTTACACATGCCTTGTCTCTCTGGGATGCCCGGGACGTGTGGTTTCGAAAAACAGCTTTGGAAAGCTGCTGTTTGTCTTTCTAACTTCCTTTGCTCCAGAAACAATTGAACGTTATTTTTCCCATCTCCTAAAAGCTTGTTAAAGGCTCAAGCAGATCATAAAACCCATTCTAAACAGAACTTACAGCTATCTATAAACAACAGCATCATTCTTGCTCTTATAAACATATGCAGGGTCAAACGCCTCCTCCACAGATCATGACCACCGTATCACAAACCCCACGCTTTCAGCCCCCGGCGACACAGAGGATGATTTTCATTAAAGTGCAAGGGCCCGTCAGGATCAAATATGAATGTCCCTTTGAGACACATTCTCCAATCAGCTGATACTCAGACAACATTGTTCGACCCCCTTTGGGCTCCACTTTTCCCCAATGAACTCCTCCGCAACCCACCCAGGCTTGTGTCCACACTCTTAGATCTCGCATAGCTGATCCACTGTGTGCACTGTGAAGATTAACAGTCATAATCTGTAAATTACGATTGGCTCGAAACGGAGATGATGTGAATGGACATGCAAATACAGACATACAAGATACACATGCAAAATACAGATCTAAAAGATAAATATCCACAGAAAATCTGTCTTGCTCACTATTTTGATTTTTGTCTGAGTTAAAAATTTTAAACAACTATAAAAATTATGTAAGATAAGTCTTGTTTGAATTACAGTACATTGGGATTTAAGAATTAAGTTTGATAATCCATTTTAAACATTCTAACATTGTAACTAAATGTCAACTACCAGATATTAGAGTTAGCAGACAGATTAGTAGTTTCTGCTAATTAATAACTAATAATTTCAGAAATTTTATTTTAGAAAATAATACTCTTTTTTCAACAAGATTGTATTAAATTGACCAAAAGTGACACAAAAGACTTTAACAGTTACAAAAAAATGTATAGTTCAAATAAATGCTCTAAACTGACTATTTATCAAAGGATTGTGAAATAAATCAATTTCCAAAAAAAATATTAAACTATTTTTTTCAACATTGATAATAATAATACTATAATAATTGTAATATATCACAATATTTATAATCAAGTGAAAATAAGAGACCAAAGCTGCTTCAAAAAAAAAAAACACATAAAAAATATCTTACTGACCACAAACTTCTGAATAGTAGTGTAGTGTAGTGTATACTTAAATAAATGTAAATATATAACATACAAATATACCACTAAGCTTGCTGCAGTGCTTTCTGGGATTGCAGAAAATGCTACTGTCTCGCTCAGCCTATCCTTACAGCTTAGTGTTCTGGAAAACGGAAATGTCCTCTCCGACCAACCATGTAATTTCTGCATGCCAACTTCAAAGCCACACATGCCACAAATTCACTGCTGTATTGTCTCAGCAACAGAAGGATAATGGATGACGTCTGTTAGTCAAGTCAAACACACAAATGACTGTGCGCATCTAATTCACAATTTCCTTCCTCTTTCCTTATCAGCGGAATCTGATATGGCCTAACCTTGACAACGCTGTAACACCAATCTGTGAGGGAAAACAGGAACAAAACACCAAACCCAAGGATGTGCTGGTTGAAGACTGAATGGCTGCAATGTCATAAACACGGCACCATGATGCAGGAGAGGACAATATAATGAATAGGAAAAGTGTTTCTTCAACATGTGTTGGATATTAACACATCATAAATGGAACTGAAATACTGCTTGAGGATTCAGGACGAGAAAAAGAAAACCAGGCAATTTTCCTACCAAAATAATGAATCTCCTCTAGGGCTTCTGAATTCAACAATGCTGCTAGTGTTGCTCCAGAACTGTTTAACTGAGCGGTTTTTGCTTTGTATATTATTCATGCAGCATGCCGATTGATTGAGTTGTCCCAAGGGGAAAAGTCACCCCTTGTGGGAGAAATAACCATGCAACTCACTGCTCACCCAAGATTGAGGTTTGAATGCATTACACACAAGTACAATTAAATGACACATTTGCAACACTAATCAAAAAATCCTCTTGGATTCTGTGGTTAACCAGGGGTTGATTAGAGATCTAGGCAAGATCAGCATATCCTAAGCAGAATTCGAGAGAAATGCACTAATTGTCCTCTTGTTGCAAAGAAATGTCAGTGAGCACCTCATAAAGCCTTCACACACCCATTAGTGGACTCATAAAAGCCTTGGAGCCTCTTTGAGGGGAGATGGCCAATGAAGTGGGTGGCCGAGAGCTGAAAGAGCAGAGAATCGGTGCATGGATTCACAAAAAGGCCAACTACGTGTGAGAGGCAGACAGAGAAAGAGATCATCCTTTTCATGTAACCTGACAAGCCAATGTAGTCTGTATTGATGGTAAATAGCATATTAAGTGCAGCCCGGGGCAATGACTTCTATCTCAACCTTGCAATACAGATGTGAGGATTGACTTACACTGGTGACTTTGCGGTAGATCTGCGCAGCATTTTGGCACTCTGAGTAGGGGTACTCTGATGTGGTCATCTCCAGGATGCACATGCCAAAGGCATAAACATCCACAGCTTCATCATATTTCTCCTCGTACATCTCTGGAGCCATAAACTCTGGGGTTCCTATGTGTGAGCAAAGATCAATGTCAAAAAAATTGCATTAAGTAGCCATTTAGTTAAAGCGTACATATTACAAGGACAGTCCTAATGTGGTATCCTGGGTTACAGTGTCTTGCCCCAGGGCAGAGCAGTGATCCCAGAGCTTTGTTTGGCCCACCAGTTGGCTGAATGTTAAATGTGCACTCATAAACATTCACAATACATTTGAGATCTGAGCAGGTTTGGAGGACAAAGACTTCCACAATCACTTACAAGGATACAACTGATTCTAATTCTAATAAAGCTAATTCTGGGAACTTGAGCTATTGGTTGGACTAGCCTGATGTACCGGGTTACACATTCTTTACTTATTCATGTCATTGAACTCTCCTAATCTCAGCGTGAGAAGATCCGATTTTAAACCCGTGCCGAGCCAATGCTGAGCTAATGAGCTATTGTGATATACTGTTTGCAGCACTGTATACAGGTGAGGTGAAAAATCTGTGTCAAGCACTTGTTGGCATAAATACAGTTGACAGAGAAAACAAACAAGATAAGGCCATAGTAGTGGCATTATTTACAGTAACTCTTATGAAGGTCAAAGAAAGTTCTTCTTGAGTGATTGAAGAGAAATTGTAACTTTTGAATTTAATAAGCACTACATTTTTCAAACTCACCAATGACGCTCTTAGCAAACGAAGCACTCTTGAGAGTGGCTAGGCCTAAATCACCAATCTTAACGTATCCAGTGGGGCCAGTGATGAAGATGTTGTCACATTTAAGGTCTCGGTGGATTATGGGAGGTGTTCGTGTGTGCAGGAAGTGAAGGCCCTTCAGGATCTGTTGACTCCAACGCTGGAGGAGCTTTAGCTTCATCTCTTTGAACCTTTTCAGATACCTACAGGGAAAGAGCAAACAAGAATACCCTTAAGTTTAAAACACAGTAACAAATAACAAAAGGCAAACAAATGTGCGCTCTGTTCCAAAACCTTTCAAACTGCCAAAAAGCGGAAGCATTTTAAGGGACTTTCAAAAAATGTTATATATATTTACCTATTAGTTATAGTTGGCATATTTGGGGGCTAAATTCTAAGGCAACATAATTTAATGAAAATTTGCATTATTATAGTATTGCACTGTTAGTTTAGCAACATGCTAACAGCAAGCTCTACTGAAATAAGTTTCCCATGCAGAGAAATATTTTGGTGGACTATGTAGGCAGTTGGCGGTAAAAAAAAGGATCACTAGGTTCGGAAATAAGCTGTGGACTTATTTCCTTCTCCTATTTGTCCTTTTATTTCACATATGTATAATCTATGCAGTTTTGATGTGCCTTAAGGGCAACCTTCTACAACAATCTGTGAAGCATTATTTCACAATCTGTGATGCCATTTGGGACACTGCAACTGTTAATGAACAGTATGCCAAAGAACTGGATATTTTATTTGTTTCATAACACACATGGATATAAATTTAAATTGCTGTATGGTGGTGGCATAGTTGTGAAAGATTTGGGTTGTAACCCATAGTTTCAGAAGTTGTGAGTGGAGTGAGCTCAATAAAAGAGCTGAGATCGTTCATTTATTGAACAAAACACTCAACAGTTGGCAACTCTTGATGAATGTGTCTGCAAAATGACAAATTGCAGTTATTAATCTGGAAAAAAGAATGGAAAAGCAGCTGGGCTTCAGTGTCTCGTATGAGAATGCACAAGCATGAGCAGAAGCTCAATTACAAGAGGAACATTATTTTCTTGTCTTCTTACTGGCCTCTCTAATGGCTACACCATATGCAAGTACTTTTGTAGCAATTTTGAACATTTATGCACAGACTGGACTTACGTCTTCAACGTCCCAGACGTCATGAGTTCCGTTACAAGGATAATGCACTTTTGCCCTTTCATGCTGGACTTCCAGGAGTCATAAAAACGGACAATGTTTGGATGCTGCAGGCACTTCAGCATGTCAACCTCTTCACTGAAACGCTGCCGTTCCACTTTCGTCAGCCTTCGAGTCTGTTGAAGAGACACATATTTTAAGTAAATTTATGGGTTAGAAGATTCATGTTGGTACATGATGGGACATACAGTATGGTGAGCTTCGTATACTTTGTGACTTGTAGGACGAGTCTTTGTCAACTGAAGTTGAACCACATTCAAGTTCAAAATGACTTCACTGGCTGAAAATTCAAAACATGTCTTAACCAACATTCAGGTCTAGACTTAAACTTAAATACTTTGACTAAGTATTTTTTGCCATTTAGTCCCTTTTCTTTAAAGTGTAACTTTTTAAATGTGGTTTCTCCAATGTTCCTGGATTAATCTGGCTAGTTATGGAACAATTTACCAATCAAATTTAACGGTTAGGTTAAGAGTTGGGCGTTTGGACAATAAATGCGATTTCTCCAATGTTCCTGGATCAGTCTGGCTAGTTATGGAACAAATTAACCAATCAAATTTAATGGTTAGGTTAAGAGTTGGACATTTGGACAATGTTCTTATTAACCAATAATATCCTCATTTCAGGTCAGGGGAGGATAAGATTAGAAGTAGGGGTAAGAGGTAGTGTTCACGCTATGATTGTTTGAGAGTAATGTTTTTCCTGGTTCCTAAACAAAGGATTTAGATGGTCAAAAAGCAAGTGAAATTATCCATATTTTTCCTCTAAACTTCACAAGTCACTTGAGAAAGAAGTCTCCAAACTGCACTGCAAAACTGAAGTTAAACACACCATAATTTCCTGACAAATCAAAACACAACTTACTAAATCAAGGTAGCAGCTATTCTGTATTTTTTAAATATCAGAAATGCAGTAGACATCAAAATGTGCCAAATCCATAAGCTGGCACATGCTCAATGCTAAGGATTCAGTGCTGAGCACATGGAAAAACTGACAGTGCAGTCTTCTTTCATAACTTTGATTTGTGGCTTTGGGCTTTAAAGACTGAATTGTCCTTAAAAAGAGGGGGTAGTTGACAGAAGTTGTTGGTAAAACCACATCTAGAACACCTAAGTTTGTTTGAATTTCCACATCCAGACAGCTCAAACTGTCCGCACATGATATTATGTCAAAGGCAAAGCCAGATGGTACCAATAACATGGGCCCCCGAGACAGGTGACTGGTCAACCGGACCATTGACTGCCTCTTTCTCTTGTCTGCCAGACTGTAAGCAGCAAAAACACATTCATATTGGGTGGGTTTTTCTCCCCATCTTTAAAACAGGGAACTGATTGTCCAAAATTAGTTCATGTGTGAATTATGTGTATTGGTTCAGAAAGACAGCTCAGTGAAAAGGCAAATTACAGGTGCTATGGAAAACATATTTCTGATAGATCTGAAACATCTTGAATGTGGGACAAAGACAGCCGGTTATGTAACCAAGGCAAATGAGGACAATCTTGACAAGTTTGGATGAAGTTGGTGGGAGTGAAGGGTGAAGAGTGCATAAGCCTGTTGAGAGTGCATAAATAAGAGTAATGTAGTAATATGGTACTGCAAGGAAGGTAGGAAAGAAGATCCAATGTCTTGTATGTTAGACAGAGCTGCCGAGGAATGCTATTTCAGGAATTAACCCGTTGTAACAGTCCTGGAACTACGGCTGTGTGAAACTTACTCTCTCCTTCCCTCAGTTCCTTTCCCTGCTCATCAACTGCTGTATTTCCCCTCAGATAAGTGGTTCTTAACTGGTTTTGCTTCACAATAATAAAAAAAAAAAATCCATCTTATTTCACAAGTGACGGATGAATTTGCTCAAATACAGTTAAGTTTTACTGCACTCACTATTCTTGACATTAAAAACAACAAAAAGTACAACGGCCTATTGCAACCCTTTAGTTGAGAGGAACCACTGTCTTAGATTCACTATCAGTGATCAAACACTATCCAGACTTTTTTTTTATTTAACAGCTCAGACAAATAAAGAGCTTCTTGTTCTTATATTCTTCTACATTTCAAGAGATATTAAACTCTTCCTTTTGAATATCAACTAAGTCCAGTAGAGAATCTAGTTAGGTATTTATAACCATTAAGAAATGAATCTTTCATAGTAAAAGTGTTGAGAGATTGCTTTAAGAATGGTAACAGAAAGTATAAAAAGGTGCTGGGTTGTTCGAACCCAAATTTGGGTCAAATATGGATAAACCAAAACGTTGGGTTAAAAATGCAATTTAAAAAATTACAGTTGAAAGTGAAAGTTGGGTTAAAATTTGAAACTAATTTTTTTAACCCAACATTTGGGTTTGTCCATGTTTTACCCAAATATGGGTTTAAACAACCCAGCATTGTTTAGAGTGAAGGTACTGTTCACATGGACATGCTCCTAAGCAAAACCCATTCATGGTTTAATTCTCTAACTATAAAGATGACACAAAATATGCAGTGTCTAACTTGATGAAGAACCTACCCGACATGATTTTTAAAATCTGTGTTCTCTAGGATGTTTGTTCCCCCCATAGTAACAGTTTCAAATTAGCTGTGGCTGCACAATTTAGCACTGAACTAACCGCTAATGAAATCACATTCAGAATGACTGCCTTGAGTGTCACCAGGGACTAGTCGACAGACCACTTATAGAAATTTGAATGGAAGAAACTGTAACACTCAATATGGCCGCCCATAAGAATGCAAGTCTTGCCTTTCATTTAAAAACAAAAAAGAGTTTATTTATGCTACAACACCCAAATGCAGATTAAAAACCATTACCGAAAACAGACAGTTTTGGAGGTTTGGACATGATTTGCTCTCACAGGCTACATGCAAAAACAAACAACCAATGAGTTGTTTTAGTGAATTTAGTGAGTTGCCTGATTGGTCGCCTACCAATGTATGACCAATGCATTCTGATTTACGAACACATGACTTAATTCTTTTTAGTGAATTTAGTGAGTTGCCTGATTTGCAAAATGTTTTAATCTCATGAGGAAGTGCTTTAAATAAATAGTTTAAAAAGACAAGCTACTGTTTGGATTCCTTTGAAACACCGCCATCAAATGGAATCAAATCAAGTGCTTGCAAATCTGAACTGAACTCAATTGGAGGATTCTAACTGTCTGATCTACCCATTGAAGAAAACAACTGCTCATGACATCGATTCATTAGTTCTTTCTACTTTAAAAAGGGACTTTCCAGTTTGAGTTCTTAAGAGTCTGTCCCACCAGGGTTATTTTTAATGAAAGGAAAGAATTGTCCTTGATAGTTAAATAATCTTATTTGTACATTTATCAACCCAAAGTGTGGGAAACTCGGCACCACAAGTCAACACACCTGTTAAACACACTCCATGAGACCTTATGCAACACAAAGGCTGTGCAAGCAAGAAACAGTCTTGAAACATACAATAAGGTGTATGTTTCTTTGCTTCAGCATACCCAAAAAATGCATGAACAGAGAAAGAATATGTTAAACTGGACACTGTCTTGGTAAAACGGAAACCTGTAATTGCAGTTTATGATGGCGGTCAGTGGCGGGCTGTGATTGGGGGTTTGTGAGAGCGGTCATGACGTCAAAGCCTGCATATAATGTATTCCAGACACAGGAAAAAGCACACACATGTAATGTGCATTTACAGCGTAAATCATAAACTGGGAATAAATGGAGGATGTGATGTAATAGTGTTTGAGCGTGTGAGTAAGTTAGAAAAACCTGCTCTTTATCAGAAACAAGATGTATCAGTGCTAACAGATAGGGGAGAGCTAAGCACAACGTAACACTTTTTCACTTTCTCAGTTTATGTAAATCTATTTGGGGTTTAGAGTATTTATTTTTTGCCCATTTTAATTTCCCACATCTAGTACAATTATTAGTGTATACTTTTTTTCTTGATTTACTCCCCCAAAAATAGTAGCGAAAATGTAAAAAATGTTAAAATGCTCTCTGATCTAATCCAAAAAATATACATCAAAAATATAAGTCAAACCAAAATATGTTCTTAATAAAATACAATTACTAACTTTTTCATATGAAATAACGGCATTTTTTAATAATTAAAAATAAACTAATTTTTGAGCTTGACAACAAACACACCGGAAAACACAGCTATTCAGCATAGTTTAAAACAAAATAATAATTAATAATTTCTGAGCATTGACTCTGTCTTTATTTACATGTTTCTCATGTTTTCTCAATAGAATTCATAAAAGTATAGAATATAATATATTTCTAACTGCACAACTGGGGTTTAAACCTTACTAGTGTCTTCTGCTAGTTAGCGAAGCATTAAAGAACTATATCAACTGTTTTAGATTAAAATAATATCCGATTTGTCTAATTTTAAATGAACACAAAAAATAGAGATGAAAAATTAAATTAAGAAATTTACTTTTGCTATATGGTTAAATAAATGTTCAGCGATATCTTACAAAGATTTCGGATTTTGGCGCAATTTTTTTCTCTATATAGTGTTGAAATGGCAACTAGTAAATACACCAAGTTTCGTCTTGCTGTCATGCGTGGAAGTATTTAAAACAAGTGTGTTTCAACTAGCCCCGCGTTACTTTGTGCCCCGCGTTCCCCCACACATAAGACATCACTAACCTGCCACAAATGTGCCTTTGAAATAAATAAATAAATAAAATAAAATAGATCAAAAGTTTAGAATCATTTAGATTTTTGTATGTTTTGTTTCTTATGCTCACCAAGCCTGCATTTATTTGTTAAAAAAATACAGTAAAACAGCATTTCAAAATGCTAAATAGACACAAACATTTGAGTTTATAAAGAGATCTATCAGGATATGTCTGCGATCGGAAGTCAGTGAATTTAATATTAAATGTTAATATAATTATTATAAGATATATTTATAAAATATTGAAAGTGAAATAAAATGATCCATCAAAAGAAAGTAGCAGTAATATCTGAGATAGCTGCAGCTATATCGCCTAGATCTTAGCACTATTTTATCACTTGTTTTATTGGTAAAGCAAGCTCTTGTTTTCTTAGCAGATAATGTTCAAACTGCATTGCATGTTTGCACAACTATCTCACATGAAAAGTGAAGCTAATGCTCTTTTGTTCTTATGGTTAAAAAAAGTCAACTAAATCCCTTAAACAGAAATCCAAAGCATTTCAATCCATACTTTTAGTAACATGGAGCAATCCTCTGCCCTTGTACATGTATACCAAGCAACAGTTACTATGTCCATGCGAGTTCTCATATTACATGGGTCATCAGACTCCACATCTGCTCTGGGCAGTGTATTCTTAGCCTACACTAGAGAGCAATAAATATTTGGCTCTGCGTGTCTCTCTTACCTAACCCGTGTTAGGGTGTTTATAGACCATTCGCCTGCCTCTCTGCCTTTTACAATGACTGAAGGCCAGGAGGATATGAAGATAACATCTATAATGATGAACTGAATAATGGTTGATGCCATGAGATGTACATTAAATAGCAGAATTAAGATAAACTACTATCTAGGAGACCATGTTTTTCCGTATAGGCCGTAATTAATATTCTGTCATCATTTACTCACTCATGTCGTTCCAGCACTATAAAAAACGGTACATTTCTCATTAGACCAAGGAGGACTATCCCTTCAGTGTGTGAACTGAAGCATGGTAGCCGATAATGTTGGTGACAACATCGCAAGTTCGTCTAAGGTGGCAACAGGCTACTGGAAACTTCTCAGTTTCCTCTCTGGTATATGAGATGATGTGGCTGATCTCAATGTACAAGTGGAAGCCAAGTACTTCCAAAGATACTCAGGGTAATCCATATATTTCCAGGCTCTGACCCACATGGTTGCAGTCAGTAGATTAAAGCGAAGGCTGGTAACCTGCCAGATGGTTCACCTGAGATCTCACTATATCCAGACGTCCAAAAGGAGAATTGTACACATCACAACTGCCCAAGCAAGCAGAATGACATGATAATGACGACAGAATGACATGTGAGTGATGACAAAATGATCATTTGGGTGAACCACTCCTTTAAACCTTCTGTCAAGCAGGAGGAAGTCTGGCATGCTCAAGAAGCCATAGGAATGATGGAGGATTTCTCCATTGCGCAAGAGACGAGTCAATCTGGAACTAGCAACCCCAATGCCTCACTGGAAGCTTCCTCTCCATCCCTCTCCAAATTATGAAAGACCAAGATTTATGGATCGCCAAAACTCCTCGAACAGCCTCTTGCTGTAATACAAAACAGACTGCACATTTAAAATTGACACGGTGGAAATGAGGTGTGGATATATCTGCTCATTTCCACAAGGATGGTGTGTTTGTCTGAACAGAACCAGACCCACATCACTGATTTGACATTATTAAACTCAGGAAAAAGTCTGACGCATGTTTCTGACATTATTCATTGGTCAGTATACTAATAAAACAGCGCTGCATAAGGCATGAGAAGACGTACATAAACACCCTCTGAAATTAAATTTAACTTTAAAGTCCCCATGAAGTCCCAAGTTGTTTGGGGGCTTTCAGTGTGAGAAACCTTAGCCTTAAGGTTATCTACAAAGTAAGTGTGCTCCAAAACAAAACAAAATTCACATTTTAAGATATAAGCATTTAAAACTTAGTCTCTCACTTCCGCCAAAATTGATCAATGATTTTGATTTCATCACTCCGCATTTTAGCTTCTCAACAGATTTTCTGTCCAATCAAATGCTCTCTAGAATCTGAAGCATCCCGCCACCAACATTAGACACTGAAGCCGCGACTGAAACCAGTCACTTGTTAACACAATTACTATTTTCTATATAATGAATGGCACATAATGCACTATACAGGGGATGTATTGAATGATTCAGACAGTGTAAATACGCTTTCCATTGGGGCAAATGAAGTCTGGTCTTGCGTTAGTTGCGTTAGCACATTCAGCTCTGGTCCAGACACACGATAGCACAGAGCGGATCAAATGCGTAAATCGCTGCAAATCACAAAACATATCAGACCCTATTTGAATTCTGCAGAGAATATTTTTAAAGCGACATGGAGATTAGGAGGAGAAAAGATTAGGCAGTCTTGGCATTAGAATCAGCACTGACGAGTAAAAGAGATACCATGCACCAACATAAATTACACACTTTTCAAACTATACATTCACGGCATGTTCATGTTCACCGTTTTGCTAGTAACATATTCATATTAATTCTAAAAGGGGACTCTGTGGTTATCATAAGCTGTCAAATGCGTCTTTGCCAAACTCAACGACTCTGGCCAAGCTGTCATATAAAAAAAAGCTATTGGCTATTTAAAAAAAGAGGGAGGGGCTGTTTCATACGCCCCACCCGTCTTCCTGTTTCAGTGGAAATTGACCAATGGCTAAGCCACGCCCTCAAACGCGATGAGCACAATCATTCTTGTG
>JAOTRC010000001.1:20458581-20473159 GCA_027497675.1 Cyprinella lutrensis | reverse complement strand
GTCAGTTATGTCTTAAGTGAACGTAAACAGTTGAGAAAGACAACGCATGTGTAACAGTAAATTAGATTCTTGCATTAGGCTGCCTTATGCTATCAGAATTATCATAAACATTTGAGCGCCCAAGTTGTATTTATATATCTATATATTTATATGCATTCATCTTGCAATGAAATTAAAGTAATGCATAAATATATGAATAATCATTTGAACCATATTGCACAGCGAAAATAGCCTGTTTTTAACCAAAATTCCAGAATCATCAGCAAGCTGTCTAATTAGCATGGTGAATGTTTATATGATTGTCAATGAATGGGATGGCAAATATCATTTTGGCTTTAATAAGGTTTTCCCAAAAATAGGCAAGCGTAAACCTGGTCTCCATCATGCATGATTCCTGTTCTTTCCAACAACAAAGCACTTGAATGCGACAAGCTCATAATCCCGACTTCAGAATCGGTAAGTAGGAAATTTCTAATAGCACATGAAGGCAGCATTAGTCTTCCTGTCTGTTTTTAAGGTTAATCAAACAGCAAAAAAAAAAAAAAAAAAAAAAAAAAAAGAGAGGGAGAGAGAAAATTGACTCGCTGCTCCTGACTGAATAACTGTTGCACCTTCAAAAAGTATTGAAAAATGTTTATTTATAGCTAATACTACCCCAGTGTCATTTTACATTTGATTACTTAATTCAATGTCTACCTGTAAACTACTGTTACTTGTCTTTAATAATGTTTTATTAGACTAGTAGTTTTAGCTGTGGTATTGAAATTGGAATAGGGAATTGTGATTTTGAATAGGTATCTAACCTGGTTTCACTGATCATAAATGCCTCTTTTTTTTTGCAAAATCGGTTTCATGGCCAGTAGAAAATAATTTTTTAAGTCACCGGCCATTGGCAGGTGTGGCAAAAAGTTATAGTTTTAGGCCCTGAATGTGTCTGTCTCTATCCCATGCAATAACTTCCATTATTCATCTCAATAGATCTATCATTAGAAACCTAATGAAAACAAAGAGCTATGGGGAGAAAATCCTGCTGGAACCGCTCCCTCGATTCAGGAAAGACACAAAGACAGTTATGTGGAATCAAATATCTCGCCAGCTTTCATCTTTAGGCCTTCACTTTTTCTCTTGTTATGGAGATCTTCATTCAAACAGAAAATGTCTCTGCACTTAAAATGGAAAGTTTGACCAAAAAATTAAATACTATTCAGTTATAAAAGAAGATCGACTTGTATGGACAATTTAAAGTATGTATACTTGAGTCGTAATCATGATTTGTATGGAAAAAAAAAGCATAGTTATAGCCAACTCCTAAAACTCTAACTTCAGAAAATGGCATCATATGCATTTGAAACATCGTGAGGATATGACATCAGCAGACTTTTGACTCGCACACCTGTTAAACCTCACTTGAATCCACAATGTGAGGTCAGAAAAACATCAACAACAGTCCTTCTTAATAAAGCCTGTGTTTGTTTAGTCCAAGTGAAAGTTTCTCTGGAAACTACCGGTATGTCCTTTCAAAATTTGGATGCATCCAGATAATGTGTTTTCCAAAGTTTAGCACACTCTCTGGGGAAGGGAAGCCAAGATCAAAACAGAACAACGGGCAGAGGTTTCCGCTGCACGATGGACATTTGAGAAGAGCTTGAAACACGGTGGAGTGTGGACAACGGCCGATAAATTAATCAACTGTCTCTGTGTGACTCCTAAAAGAAATGTTTTTGTCTAGAAATGTTTCTAGAAGTGAAACACACACACAAACACACATTGCATGTCATGCAGTGTGACTAAGTACAATAATTCATGCATCAATCGCTTAATTAACATAGTCATTACACTGCATATTAAATTATATAAGAATTAGAAAAAAATGATTGTTTAAATTACTTCAACTGCTGTCCACAGCTCTCACCGCTTAAAATTTCATATGAACTGCTAAAATAAAGCTGTAAAAAAAACAAAATGCAAGAACAAGCTATGAAGTACCCATTATTTCTCATTATATTCTCATAGCATTAAAATAAACAGTATAAATCAATCTGCAAAAATCTTATCAAGTGCAAATAATGGATTTGCATTATCTACAATTCAAATTCTGGTGTTCCACACATGCAGACAATGTATTGTCATCCAAAATCTCTTTTATGATTTGAAAACAGGAATGACCCAATAACAATTACAGTTTGAATGTATGTATGGGTTCAGTTCAAGGCATCAATACAAAAGTAAATCATTTGACCATGTGTCACCTCTTCTCAAGCAGTAATAAACTTTGAGTAGAATATCTTTATATCAGCTAAACAACAGCTTCTTTTAAGCAAACAATAGTGGTCTCACAAGCACTGTAATCAGTGTGTTCACCATATCCTGCATATTTGACACAGCAATCCCACAAAACCCAGTTTCAGCTTCACAATGCTACCTTGTGTTTACCGCTTACCTTACGAAACCTCAGAAAGGTCTGGAGTCTGGGCATAAGCGTACGGCAAGCCTTACGGATCACCTCTTTCACTTCCATCCGAATGTTATTAAAATAAAATTCCTCTCAAAAAAGAAAAAAAAGGACCAGAAAGCATATCAAAACTCAATAAACAAAGCAATTCCAGTTGGGTCCCACCACCATTGGTGCCCTACTGTGTTCACACCACATATGAAAGCAAAAACCACAAAAATCTGAAAACGCTTTTCCGACGAACTACGGCTCACATTATCAGCAGGTATACAGTGAGTAGAGATTCACAGTAATTGTGAATTAACATCAGGATTTAGGGGAAGGGCACATCAGATTATTTGACAGGAAAGCTAAAGGGGATCTCCTGAGGGTTCAACACGCATGTTTGAGAGCATACAAACACAGAAAGCTCAAATGGGAACACAAACTAACTGCTGTGGGTGGGGGGACTATCATTTCCTCTTGAGGTGGAGTAATGCTAATTAAAACAAACATAATCATATAGGCTCAGTAAACATCCTGTGATCTGTCAAAAGGATACATGGGCAAAAATCAACGGTTTGAAGTAAGACCAAAGCTACAAATGCAGATACTTGCAATTTTACGTTTCAAGTACGCTTTAGTGTAGCCTATGCAAAGCCCCATCAATCCAATAGTGGAAGTAGTGCTTGCAAACTGAAATCACAAATTTAGTCTCTCATTACTTCCTCTTTCCTGTTGAACAAGCTATGTGCAAAAAAGCTGGGTTAGATAGACTTCTGGTGTAATCAAATCAAGCGGTGAGAGATTACAGGCTGTGTTTTGTCATTCAAATAAAACCTCAACAGCCAGATTTCACTTTAAAAAATGGATCGGTCTCGCGAGCATCTTTATCAGAATTGCAATCAGAATCATCAAGTTAACAAACGGTGAGCACAGGCCAGATTTATCTCAACTCACAAACTATTACTTTTCAAATTTTAGGGACGTATTTGGCTTGAGGAATGGTGGTATAATTTATCAATGCAAACAATTGTGGGGTAAAAACTGTCTAAAATATAATAAAAAGTCCAAAAATACCATATGGTTAGACTGAATGAGGGATTCTGAGCAATATCTGTGATAGTGAGGTGGGATGTTTTGCACATGCAGGCAAACTATGTACATGTAGACTTCTTCTTTGAATAACTAACTACCAATGCAATTATTTTTACTAGCATAGCATTGGTGTCAAGGAAACTGAATTTGAGTTTGTTTGCTTGTTTCACTTCAATGACACACACAGCCCAATAAAGTGCTGAAGGGTTCAAGGGGGACAAGTGTCCACATTAATTGCATTACCATTGTGTTTTTAACATTCATGTTTTAGAGGTGGAAAAAACAAATACGTTATGACAAACACTTTGATTTTTAAATCAAAATCCCTCAGGTTACAGGTAAGCATATATCATTTATATATCCCATGAACTATCAACAAGCAGGAAACTGCTGAAAATCAATGTTCACTGGGATGTTTGGTTAATCATTATATTGTCTTAAGTGTCAAAATAGTTTTGACGTGACATTCCAGTGTAATTTGACCCCATTCTTGATCATTCAGTAATCACAAAGTTCTTCCTTTTGCAATAAACAATAAAGAGAAACCGGGAATAAACCAAGTCATAATCTTTTCACTTGGGTCTAACTAAAAACAAACCTAAATGAATATAATCTCTGAATAAAAGTAATGGAATTCATGCCAAACTAGATGACTATTAGTCACATAATAAATCATGTGGACACTGATTCAAGTCAGATAAATTTGTGAGTGGTGACTCCCTGTCAAAGTTTAAATGCAGGTAAATAATAATTATCTAAAGTTTTGAGGACACAAAGCTAAACTTCACTACATTTACATACGTCTGAGATTTTCTGTGTGCATAAGTCTGCACACTAACTGGAGTCTGTCAACCTCTTATGCAATGATTTTAGATTAATACTTAGCTTTCTTTTAAATATCAACATTACAGGTTTAAAACCAATAATTTAACCTGGAAATAGTTTTAGTATTTACATTAATCAATAATGAATAGTGATATAATTGATTTTCCAGTCTGATGGGGGAAAACAAACATACAGCTATACATACAGTACAATACATTGACACAGGCATGGTAATCATTTAACAGCAATATGTCCGCGTTCATTGTAAAACAAGGCGTGGACCTAAAGTATTTTTATCCGTACATTTCTAATTGAAAAAGAAAAGGTATTAAGGTATTGGCTGCATTGAACAATCTGTACTGTAAAAAGCACAACACAAACAAAAACTGTGACAAGGCTATTATACACTGCAAGCAAGGCAGTGCAGCGTTGCGCGTGCACTGTAGCCATTCACGCTCACTTGTTATGACTTAGAATCAACGAAGCCACCTAAAAACCGCGCGAATCAGTTACTTTCTACCTTACAGTGTTAGTTATAATAATACCTGTGTTTAATTTCCGCCAGACCTCTGCGACGAACCTCACCTGTTTCTCCGACTCCAGAAGAGTCAAGTTCGCCTCCCTGGAGCCAGCGGCGCCAGGTAAACTACCACACAACGAGTTTAAGGGAGCGTCGAGTCGACCCACCTTCGTTTTTTAACTCTTTCTCTACCACTCTCATAGCGTTTTATGGTTTACAAGGGCAGATACGAATAATAGCCTTCTTGTGGTGTAAACGAAAGTGTATCCTGTAGCGTAGTCTATATGTTTATTCCTACATTTAGCTCTATGGAGTAGGATTGCCAACCGACATTCTGTCACGCTGAGGGTCAGAGGAGAGGACACGGTTTGCTGGGTATTCACAGTGCCTGTGGTGTGGGTTAGGGTGGGAGCTGTTCTTAACTAGTTTGGGTTTTAAGCAGTAAAATGAGATTTGGAGGCCTTCATGAAGAACTCCTCCTTTGTTTTGTAAACGTGCTGGTGGCTGAGGGGCATTTTATCAGGAATGGACCAGCTGTCATCTGCTCATGGTTGTTGCCACACACAAATAATAGAGGTAGGCTACAATTGCCTAGCCTAAAACATAGCTTGAAATGTATATAAAAGTGAGCCTATAGTGATTACAAATGTATTTGTATTCCTCAATACCCGAATTGAGCTCATGGACATTCTTAAAATACGGTGACAACCATGTACCTTGACTTTGCAGTCATTAAAGAGACGTTATAAGTCTTTAATAGACAAACTAGTATGTAATATGTCGTTTGTAATTGCTTTCAAGTTACTTACAAAACAGTTAATTATACTGTTTGATATTGCATAGTTCAAACTGGTATTTCTTACCATAAACTTGATGGTTTGTAGCAAAAACAGTTCTACAGTTTACTTTGGTGTTCTTCTCGCTATTTTCCTATAGCAGCTAATAAATCGAAAGTCTTGCACACTCACAGAAAACATCTGCCTTCCACGTTGAAAAATAAGGTGGATAGAAGCATGAAGTCATCTGAGGACCTTCAGAACCAAAGCTTCACACAGTACTGGTTTTGTGTAAAACATTTGTCATACATTGATGTACACAGACTAACAATGGCTTTGAAACCTGATACAGGTGCACTGAGAGCTCCACTCCCACTGTGCCTCTCCCCTTCTTTCCAAACACAATTCCAAGCTATTCCCAAAAAAGAATGGAACCGACAAAGATGTGGGGGAAAAAGTGCACTCTGTGGGCACTGTCCACTATAACTCAAATGTATTGGAATAGGGTAAAATTCAGAGAAACTGAGAACATGAGAATGAACTTTCCCTGGAATTTTGCAAAAATGCTTTGTGGTGAAACTGAAATGAATATGAACAAATTATATGAAATATATATTCTTAGAAAGTTGTTTCTTTAAAAAGTAACCCAAAAGCCTCTCTCTTTCACATTCACTCTCCATCTCTCTCTCTCCTCCCTAGTTTCAATGTTTGGCTTTATGATAAAGTTATTTGAATTAGCCTACCAAAGTAATAGATGAGACAACGAGAACAAAAACCTTTCTCTTTCAAACGCAGTCTTTAACTCTCTCTCCCTCCCTTCCTTTTAGACCAAATTTCAGTGATCTTCAGGATCATTTACTGTTTTTGAAATGGAGAAGCTGAAAGCATCTGTGCTAACTATAGTAACCTTGCAGCTACAACACCTGGCTCAGATTTCCAAATCGGTGTTAACAGTGTCTCAGGAGATGAACATATTCCCTTTAAAATGTACATGCAAAAAGCTAAATTATACTTTTTTACTGTTTTATCAAAGTTGTGTTCTTAAACAAATTACAGAATATTGTCTCATTATATTTCAGGTATGATTTTGACTGAAAACATTACATGCTAGAAGTGAGATGCCTCACTACATAAAATAAAACCTGTTGTGACATGCCCTGTAGCTCTTATTAACTGAATTCAAAACTCTAAAATGTGTTAACGCATATGAAAAAAAGGGATGGGTTCCCTTACAACCTCTAAAGAGACAAAAGTGTGTGCATTATAGTAAATGCAAACAGAAAAAGGAAATTAATTACAGTTTGTCTGATTACAGTTTGTCAGGACTATCCCTGGATATTGTTATGCACACATGATGCATGATGGCGTAAGTTTTTATTGGATGAGAGAGTATATAAATTGTCTTTCAAATGCTGAAACTCAGAAGCTTTACCTCACTATATCCTTCCCTCGCTATAGGAAAGGCTGTAGTATCCTGTTCTGATGTCATGTAGGAAGGCCTTATTGTGAAGCGGCTCTCTTTTATTTTCCGTTGTTTTCCGTGCTTTATTTCATCTGGCTCCAAAACAGCTGAGTAACTACTTGGTTGGTTGGTGTGAGTACGGATGGTGACTTGATCGCATCAAGATCATGGCTATCTCAATGGCCTGGCCCTGTATGATTTTGCGTAATGCTGAAACTGTACTGTACACTTAATGTTAACGTCCTTGAGCTTGGAAAAATGTGCTATATAAATTAAACATATTATTATTAGTATTATCGTCATCATTTATGAAACTCGATGTTGGAAAAAAACATGTACTACACTTTATGCAGCATGCCAACATTGCCTCCCAGTGGCCCACTTAGATAACATGCCCAAACATTTCCTTATAGGCCTACACACTTTCTGTTCTACTGCTTTTCCTCATAAGGATTTATGCTCTGTTGATTGTTCATACTATATTTGTCAAAAATACACAATTTAAATGTCAAAAGTCATTATGTAATCAAATACAACACTTCTTTTGTTCTACAATAGAAACGGATCAAAAATATATGTAATATGAAGATACTCCATTCAAACCTTTCTCTTAGAAAGATAAAAAACACAAACTTGAAAATTACAGTATGTGAAAGGCAATGCTTTCAATGTGCTGAAAAGATTGTTCACAAACATCTATCTGTACAGAAATAAGTCAGTGTCATTTAAGGAACTGTCAAAAGTGAACTGCCACAAAAGGATTTGAAACTGTAGTGCAATAAAGTCAGTTACCTGCAAAGCATATGGTCTTCAAACTTAAATACCTTTTTTAACTCTATGTTAAATTTGACTTCATTTAAAATTACACTTATTGCAGTTATATGCATCTTTTGTTATCCAGCATCTTTAAATATGAATTGTTAATTTTGCATTCGGTTTCCTCAATTTAAATTCTGGAAAGGAATAGGCTACAAATCCAAAAGACACAATCAATTAAATTCTGAATGGGCCACAAGACTTAAAAAACAACAGTTAAAACTGTACCTTTATTGTTGGAGGTGAGCATGAAGAGTTGGTCTGAGGGTTCGGCGTTCCATCAGGTGCTTTGTCAGTCAGTGCCAACAGGTCTAGATTCAGGTCCGAAATGGATTCATAAATATTCTCAGAGTCTGGTGATGGTAGCGGTTCTGAACTGGAACTTCCACTTTCAGGCTCTATTGGGGATTCCAGCTCTGGAGAGTTCCTGTGAGGCTTGGTCTCATTCAGGTTCTTGATGATGGGGAGCTCCACAGGTTTGGCAGGGGTAGGTCTGTGGAGGGGGTCGGCTGGGCTGAAGCTGGGAACTCTAAACTTATCAGGCACTGTTTCAGCTGGAGCGGTGCGGGAGCCTAACAGCAGATTGGTAGCTTGACTCATCCTCTTCTTCTGCTGTGAAGAATCTGAGGCAGAACCCGTGTTCAGGGAGAGGAGAGAATCTGAAGGTCTGCCATGTTTGTAAGAAGGGGGCTCATGCAAATCCAATGGAACACCAAATGTCGACATGCGGTTTTCGGTCTTGTAATTCCCTTTGGAGCGAAGTCTAATTGTAACTTCATCTGGTTTGCGTATCTCTGTGAGGTCAGGCACCGCAGGCCTCACGTCAGGGGCTGGAGGCTCTCTCAAGTCCAGAGGTGAAGGGATGTTGGGTGGAAGTTCTTTTACATAATTAGCAGGGATGTAAAACGGCTTGGCACGTTCATCTTTGCGCACATGCCACCAATGATCGTTTGTTTTGTCCAGGAGGATGTAGCGCTCGTTGGGTTTAATGGACACCAAGTGGCCATCCCGGCCCTCATATTCATATTCAAACTCCACCAATACTAGGCCCACACTGTGCAAGGACGTCATCTTCTCATCCGTTTTCCCTTTAAGGGAATCAAGCTGGAATCAAGGCTCAGGAAAGGCCCTCCTGTGGGTCGAAAACAAATGAAAGGATTATAAAAAGCAGTTTGAGCACAAGACACAGATTACTGTTTAATTGAGTCATAAGCAAAGAGCACCTGCTCTTTAAGTGCAAAACAACAGCACTTTGGCTGAACTTTCTACTGGTCCAGCTGTTCAGGAATTGCCCAACAAGCCTGAATGAGATCATACCACTCCTAACCCCATCTTCTAACTATAATAGGTAGACATAACAAGGTGCAGTCACTACAAATTCTGCAATGCATTCCCCAGAAAAGGCAAGGACAGTATTTCATTTAATCACACATATACCACATTCCAAGAGCTCTTGATCATTTTAAGCTGATCTCTAATCTACAAGTTTTGTCAACAGCTGATATTGAATTTAAGTCAGGCAACTGTGAGGTAGTGCTCTGATATGGACCAGTAACTGTGGTTAAATGCCATCATTCTGATCAATGACCTGAAGCAATCAATCTAGCGTGGCCTCGCAGCCACTCAAGATTAGAGCACCCCTTTTTGCAATGCTCTTGTAGTTTAAATAAACAGGATTGTAGAAAAGATTGATTGTAGAAAATTGCTTAATTTAAATGTACTAATCGGGGCTGTAAGCGTAAGATTGTAGAAGCAGTTCATTTTATTTACTTAGTCCTCAAAGTAAAGTACTGTTAAGAGATTCACCCTTGACGCAACGGTGGTTTAATGTTTGCTAAGCATCCTCTATCGCTTGTTAATCTTTTGTATGTGGTTTGACTACTGCCTGAAAGGAAATTGACTGTAATACGAAAGACAGATAACAGCGTTTTAACTTCGCAATGTGGTGCTATTGGATTCAGCTGCCAGCAAATTATTTAAAAATCTATCTGAGTAATTTAGGTACAGACAAAGGAAATGATGTCATTGTCATTCTAAGGAAGATTGGCTACCTTTACATGCACAACTTTTGTTTCAGTCGGATTGATGAATCCTGAACATGCGATTGGGTTGATGTGCGTGGATATGGAATAGAATTTTTGACATGAGCACACTGCACAAATATGCAGTTTCCTGCTGTTTGCGCATAACGATTCTCCTACCTTGGTTCTTCATTTGTTTTAAACAGCAGACTTAATATTGATCCATTTCTGGCCATAATTTGGAGTAAAAGAGCATATGAACCGTTGTGCCGTGCTGCGTATATTTATCATGCAAAAATGCCTCCTTCCCCTTGCTGAGAAGGAGAGAGGAAGACTGGGTTGCATTGTCAGCAACACAAATTAGCTTGCTACTGAATTGAGATGCGCGTGTTCCTCTCTTAAAATGTCAATCCCTCCCACCCAATATGCCATGATCTTTGTAAACATTTAATGTGTAGTTATAGCTGTTTCAAAACAAAGCAAGCTTGCTTCAATCAAAAAATTCTCCAAGGATCTTGTCCTTTTATGTCTAAACACCACTCTAAACCACAAAGCAAACACATATGCTCTGGGACCATTTTCATTAGAGAAAGCAGGCTTTCAGACAGTATCAGGTCAAAATTTACAGTATTTAAAAGGGTGTCTCTTTAGAATTTCTTGTCACATCTCACCTGATGTTTTTATTTCATGAGAGTGAGTGATAGAGCCAGCTCTCATGGTGTTTTTAAAGCCTTTAGGTATAGTGATGCACGATATATCGGCCGCCATATCGGTATCGGACGATATGTGTTTATTTTTAGTGTTATCGTTATCGGCCTGATAAGAAAATTAGGGCGATATATTAAAGCTGATAATCAATGTGTTATTTCCTTCAGCTGAGACGCTTCAGATGCACTGTTCAACATGATGGTTTGGAATTATGATTAGACAAAAAAATGAAAATACAGTTTAGTGCAGCACAAGTCTGTCATATAGTCCATGTAAACTATATGATGTGATTGGGATATGGATTTTAATGGTGAGACTTCTGTTTTTGTAGTCAGACTCTCAAAAATGAAAAAAAAATTTGGATTTAGATTTATCGGCCAATATATCAGTTATCGGCTTTCAAGTATAAAGAATTATCGGTCAAAATGTTAATATTGGTGCATCCCTAGTTTAAAATAAGCCCATATAAAAGTGTTAAGCCATGTTTAAGGTTTGGTTCCAAATGCGCAGCTTTGTGACTAATTTTATTCTATAGACACTCAAGATCGCTTAAGAATAAGACCACACACATTTATTGTAAAACATTATACTCCATATACAAATATGGAAATAAACTGTCTCTAATTATTTTAAATTATATTAATAGTGTGAAGGTTTCATTACCAATTAAGTATATCTGCTGTGAAATTACCATTTATAGTCATAAATATTATATTTGATCTTTTAACAACCGTTACACCAACTCAACAGACTTATATTTGGTTAAAAAGCATGTTTTAAGAGGGCTTTAGATGCTGATTCATTGATGTAAACAAAGACTGTCATGTATGGCTGTATGACAACTTGACATGTTGACAAATGGCTCATTTTTGCAGTTTAGTTTCTATAAATAGTCTTGGTGTATTGCTGAGGGGAGCTTTGGATTGTGAGATTAGAGTATAATGAACTCTTTATTTAAAAAAAGCAAGAGACATGTTGTTTTCCATGATATAAACTATTGGCATACGAGAGTGGACTATTTTCTTTCAACCCATTTTACAGAGCATCATTGTGAGTGACAATGAAACACAAATATCTCTCTCTCTAAAGCACATTAACAAATCATTTGCACTTTCTTTATAAGTGGTAGTCGAACTAGAAGTTAATTCTAGCTCAATTTTTCCATAAGTATCTTGCCTGCAAAATGTACAGTCGTATAAAATGTCCAATAAAACCATATACCCTCTCCAAGAAAAGGTTAGCCGAGTCGATAAAGAGAAAGTGACATCCGCTAAAGCAATTTGTAAATTATTTAGTGCTCCTGACACTCGGGACAGTGCGGATCAACTTTGGTCCTTGTGGATAAACCCAGTTACATTTTTAATCCCCCGTTCCATAATGGATGGGGATGATTCTTGGAGAGAAAACAAGAACACACGCAGCCTGTGAAACAAGCATTCATTCAACCCATTCAAACAAGCTGCCATGTCACTCTGCCATGACTCATCCCATAATAATCTCCACAGACACTACCCAGGCTCTGTTGCCATGGCAGCTGTTCCATCCCATCAGAAGTTGCATCTCCCCCGGGTGGTTCGCTTGGAAAGGTTTCATTCCTTCTATTAAGTTTCCCCATTACAGATGGCATGATTTCGTTTGACAGAAGTCAATAAATCTCATAACCAGGTTTTATGTAAAGCTCTCAGCTGTTGTTCAAATGGACAGACTAGCTGCGCTCCTGTTTGAAACTGAGTTTAATTTCTAATCCATTGCTCATGTATGATTTGAGACACTGTAAACATAAATTAAGAGAAACAGAAGCTACATTTAATGAGTCTAGGCAACTTTTATAGAAAAAGAGCACAAACTACTCTTCATTTCCCACTGGTAGTGTACATACTAAAGATGAATACATGCCAGGTTTGGTTAGATTAAAACGAATGCTGGCGTGATTGCTCTGTTAGTGTGGTTGATTTAATAAGTGTAAATGTTGCCATCTGACCTCTGGTGTGAGCCAAACAAGCGGACTGAGACCCACCTTTTTTTTCCAAACCAACTCTGGTGCAGTTCGACTGAAATATGAACGTAACACGGACCAAAGACAGGACATGACAGTCCATAAAAAGAACAGAATACTCTGTTTCCTCTCATTAAAAGGAACTACACTATTTAAGTTCTTTAGTATTTCGTGGTCTAAAGTACAACGAGAATCATCACGAAAGCAGACTGTTCTCCAATTGATCTCATGATACTTTGATGTCATTCGCCGATCGGTCTGCACAGCGCCACTTCAAGTTGAACACACCTAATTATTTCATTCCTGAATTAAACCAATCGAATGAACGAATGACTCGATAACTTATGCATTTAGACATTTACTGCCACCTACTGCAAGTTTTAGTATCCTATTTAGAGTATAATTTCATAAAAAACATTTTGGGATGACATATTTTGGGATGGTTTGTCCGAAATATATTTATTAGTTTATTTTCACCCTCATGCTCGAAACCTGCATTACTTTCTTTCTTTTGCAGAACAACGATATTTCAAAGAACAAAATCATGCCAATTATAACCTATAAAAGTTTGTGTAATTTATGTAAATTTGACGTTGAATCAAACTAATTTTTCTCTCTAAAGCTCCTTTTTGTAATGTCTTTTTAATGCTCGTCTCATTTAACACAATAATGACTATAGTTAGGGGGTGATTTCACATCTAAAATTTGATGTGTGATTAATTTGAAAAGAATTAGATTAATCGATCAGCACGTCGTGTAATTAATTCGATTAAACATTTGAATTGCTTGCAGCGATTATATGGAGAAAATTATACATCCTGGTTTGCTTGGCTTGAGTATATATTATTTTGTGTTTCACAGAAGCAAAAAAAACACAGATGAGAATGAAAAGAACGAATGATAATATTCCTTCTATGCCAAAATAGGGTGTAAGTGCTTAACGAAGTATCTCTTATAAGATACATATCTTTTTTTTACTTATTTGTCTGGGTTTCACATGTATGGCTAGAACGCATGCAGAAATTATAATAAGTACAAGTGGTTTTATTCCACACTGTGTGTTGACATAACAGTAACGCATGAAATGCTGGATATGTGGATACAACCACAAAGCCAGTGGGACGCAAAACAAGCAACAGCCATGTAAGGCTAAAAACATTCACATTTCTTGTCTATCAAAAAGTTCAACAAAACAAAAGCCTAATTGATGTGGAACAAATTTACATTTTTGATAGACATGTTTTCTTAAACCTACACAATAATGCTGATGAAAGAAACCGGGAAGAAAACAGACTTGACAGAAAGGATTTGATTTCTTCGGAGGGCTTAATAGACCAGTCAGTTAAACAGGCAGGCCTGAGATGCCTCCGTCTCTCTGATGGGGGGCAGGGACACACACAGCATCGCCTGCTCTTCTATTCCAATTCCTTCTGGAAAACCAGCTGAATTAATCAATCAACAGTTTCCGCGAAACATCCAACCTTCACTGTGGGTAAACGTGAAGTTGAGGAACACTTTACACATTATATTTCTTTATGAAATAGTACACCAATTCAAGATTCAATACCACGACTTTGGATGCGTTTGGAATACCATGTTTTTGGACACCATGGCAACACCATGCTTCTGTTTACTTTGCGCATTAAGTCATTGGAGTCTTTGTGGCCATTCAAACCATAGATATGTACATAAAGGCTAGATGTGCTACGGCGGAGTTTCTATCGTCATCACCGGCGGCCATCTTGTCACAGACAAGCTGATGTATGATGAGTGGTCAGCATGAACACAAATACTCTTATCTCGTTGAAATCTTGACGTATTTACAAATGGTTTGGTTTCTTACAAACATTATTAATGTGGCTATAATTATCTGGATGATTATTTATTTATACACTTTTTATTCATAAGTATGCAGTGTCATAGCT
>JAOTRC010000001.1:20412696-20428411 GCA_027497675.1 Cyprinella lutrensis | reverse complement strand
AATAAATACCTAAATAAATAATTCTTACCGCAGTCTCTATAAATGCACATGTTTTCTCCATTAAGTCCTTTCGAAGGATGCAGTTTGTTGGCAATGACCAAACCTGCGCAAAGCAGAAAAAGGTGCACAGCCAGGCCACATAATGAAGGTCCATTCTGAGAGATGCCTATAGAGGATCGGAGGGCATGAGTTTAAAGCAATAGGATTCAGCCATTTCAAGCAATAAATAATTATATTAATTATAAGCATCTAATTTGACTGCTTACCTTGTTGAATCGTTGTATATCCTTCAAAACTTGTGTTTGTTGTTATATGATACTCACAACAGGTCTGCAGTTTATATACTGCATTTTGGATCGAAAACTGTTGGGGGATCATTGATGTACGCTACTTTCTGTTTTCGAGACGTCTTTAACTTCGCGGTTTGTTCCAATGCTGACTTGCGTGTGTATCCCTAAGACAGATTTCCCCTTTAAGAACGTTATGAAGCCACAAGACCATGTTAATCTCATGTTGGAGTCACAACTATTGCTCTTTAATTTATCTTAAAAAGGTTATGGTATCTAACAGCCCAAGGTACAAACGAAACCTAAATAATAAAAAAAAAACATGCCAACGTAGGCTATTTGTAATTGTGGCAGATGAGTAGTGATATCTTTTCGCTTTGTGGCATGTTGACACACGTTTATTGACACACGATAGAACTATTTGTTGACAACTTAGCTATAATTTAGGCTACAACTTACTGAAGGCTTACTCACACAGATGAGGTGGTCGACAAAAATCTGTTAAAACATTTTCTAACGAATCCAAGATGATCAAATACAAATCTCCAAATTATAAAATATCCTACTAATTTTTATGAGATTGTGTTGGCAGATTTTAGGCTTATATTTTACAGTCTCTTAATATGATGAGAATTACATTTTTATTACAAATAAAACAACTGATTTTTCTTGCGTCAAGTGTCAAACACCACAGGTGTAAAAAAAAACAAAGAGTAAAAAGAGAAATGTTAAGCAACTTACAGTGAAATTAGGAGGTTAACCACAGAATATGCTTATGCTATTTGTGACATGCATACGGTCATTTCCAAATGTGCCTGCAATCACAGATCATTTCTTTGGTAGATTTCTGGTTATTCTTGCCTCTGGTTTTGGTAGGCTATTGGTCTTGGCCTGCGGTATTAAACCAGACCACAGTCACAAATGCTCTTTTTAAACCATAAATCTGTTGACTGATGTTAATTTTAGGCTTCTTTTTAGACCAATATTTATTCTGAAAATGATTAAGAATAATAAATAGGCTATTTTGAATTGAATAATCTTTTTCAGATAATATTATAGCAATGTATTGTGCCTTATTTAGTTACATTTATAATATAAATGACAGTTTAAATTCATTTCGAGAGCACATTAGACGCTAGAACTGGGATTTGCCCAAGATGGCATGCGTATGTTTTAATCTTTGTGCACGTGGTCAATTTTGTGGTTTTACGTGCAAGAAGAAGAAGAAAAGAAAAAGATTTGTCGTTGTAGTTTGTTTCTAGTGAAGTACAATAAATGACTGGTATTTCAACCTCGTGGGTAAATGGAGAGACCCCCGCTGGCATTATACCTTGGAAAGTGAAAATGAGGACAGGGAACTGAAACAATGAACCAAGCTGTGATCTCGAAAAATCACATTCTCTCCTCTAGCGGGTTGTTTGAGGCCAAGAAGAATCGAGCACTGCTGGTGGTCTGCCAAGTGCCTGCGGACTTGGCAGAACCAACAACCCGATCTCTGATTAATAAACCTCTCATTATAGGCCTACTCATCAACACGAGTTTATGACTTATTTTTCCAAACAAGAAGTTATTATTGTCATTCCCTGTATAAATACACACACACACACACACCTCAACAAATCCAGTACAAGAACTTTTGATATCAAGTTTCTTAATTTGCCAAAATGTGTTAATTCACTGCTTTTATCAAACGCGAAAGCTACATTTTATCTTCTAATTGTGTAATACTTTCGATTTGATAACATCTTTCCTTGATAACAAACATTTTCAAAGTGTTAGAAAAATAATGAAAGTAAATAGAAATATGCATCTTCAGGCATTTCTGTTCAAATGTTTATTTTGCAAAAAAAAAAAAAAAAAAGAAAAGAAAAGAAATTACCCTCACCTTGTTTAAAGTCGTCATGAAATCAAAACTGACACTATTTTCATATAGCGTACATCGAATGCAGCTTCCGGTTCACGGCGAAATTGAATTGAAAGAAATTGAATTAAAGTTTTTAATCAAATTGGCTGTATAGGTAATTTGAACTCATTAAAAAATATTTGCTATTCAAATCTTGTGTATCTTAATCAAAATAATCAAGCAGTAGGCTAATTTGTTAAATTATTACTTTTTTAGGGTGTAATAATCTCTCATTAGCCTACACAATGAGACAAATCCATTCAAGCATGTTTAAGCCTCAAATAGATATACACAAACACAAGTATGAACAAAAATCATGACAACAAAAGAAAAATCTCTTCTTTGATATTGCCACTGGACTGGAATAAGAGAATATTATTGAATAGTCCAGTGCATGCAGATTGAATCATCTAAAATGCAGATTTTTTTTTTTTTTTTTTACATTTTTGCTCAAACTAATTAGTCAATATTATCATAAATATGATTTTATACAGATTAAATGTGTGCCAGTCTGAGAGTTTAGTTCTCCCTCGTCCTTTCTCCGCTGAAGTCTAAGTTGTCGCTGTGTCCATTTCTTTTACTGTCTATAGTCCTAAACTACAATCTAAGGGTCTTTTTTCTTAGGGCATTCCGCTGTTGACAATGGCTTGCTGAGAGTAGGCCTGCTCTATTTTTGAAACTGCATGCGTATACTAAAAAAGTCCCTGTACAATTCAGTTGAACAGAAGCAGACACTGCCACCTAGTGTCAATTAGATTAAGAAGCAGACACTGCCACCTAGTGTCAATTTGATTAAGAAGCAGACACTGCCACCTAGTGTCAATTTGATTAAGAAGCAAGCGCATCAGCTCTAACCACTCCCATAGACAGTAAAAGATCACTCCGACAAATAGACACAAGGAATTATAGGTAAACAGAATAACCTTGATTCTATAAATTCAGTCTGAATCTGGATGATTCCATTTCTGAGACCCATAACACATGATTAAACATCTATGCTACAAAGAAAAGACAGCCAACTGAGCAATAATCCAAAGCAATGAAGGAAAGAGAGGCACATATGATTAAGATACAATGTAGTTTTATTTAACACAGCAAAAAAAAAATCATAAGTTAACACACAAAAATCCTTGTAATGTCAACATATTACAACAACCTTGTATTATAAGGTAGCACAAAATTAAGTAACTTTAACAACATAAAGTTATAAAGTGATGCATTACCGCTTCCCTCAATTCCTTATGAAATTACACAACTTTGCTTGACATCCGACCTGACCTTCAAACCTCAAACTGTGTGGCCACCGTATCAGCCACTTAAAAAAAACAGAGAATTGCTTTGGAAATAGTGAAGAGGAATCTGGGGTCAGTTGCACCGAAATCAAGAGGTTTACCACAGAGTATGACCGTAAAGCAGCACTCGTTTGACATTATGGTCAATACCAAACATTAAAGAGAACACATAACACTTTTTGATGGTCACTTCTCTGGAAAATATTGGCAACTGAGTGGGTTGAGAAAGTTGTGGTCAATGAGGGAGGTCCCATTGGAAATCCTCCTCTGTATTACTGTCAGCACCTTCAAACTCATTCCAGGAGATGTCATTTACCTGGCAAATTAAGTTATTTAGTAGTCAGCTCTCTGATCAGCTTTTACTAAACCACAGGACAAGAACTGAAAGTGACTGGCTAGTTCCTTATGGCAGATGATCCTCATAGCAAAACTTATGAACCGATTTCAGTAGACCTGAAGTACAGTAATCTGGTATGCATGGGACAACATTTAATACATTTTAATACAAGCTTTTCGAATAAAAAGGCAAATGATGAGTGAAGTTTAGAATTTAGTTTTCTGGAAATGGAATAAATTTGATAAGTTATTGACAAGTGTAACACTTACTTTTATGACTCCTTTTGAGTTCTCCTCTGGAAGGATCTCATCTGGATCATTTTTGATTTCAATTGCTACTTTTCCATTTCCTATGAGACATTAATTACATGAAATGGATGTTCCCACAGACTGCAATGTACATTGTATAATGGCTATATAGGTGTGATACTTACCCAAGATCATGAGAAGCACTTTTTCAAAGGCGACCGTCACAGCTGTATCTTTGGCTCGTTTCATTAATGTCCCTCGTTTTCTCAACTTTTCCTCCGGGTCTCAAAAGATTTGAGTAGATGTGAACTCATAACATGTTTCACATGAAAAAAATCTATATATTGCGCACACACACACACGCATGCTTGCTTGCACACACACGCACGAAACTATATTGCATTTATTTGACCATATCATCATGTAGGACTATCATTACATGACAAGAACAAGGTAAAATAAATTTAAAAAAGTAAATAAACAAATTCACAAACAAAGAAGTTAAATAATTATTCAAATATTAAAATAAAAATGTAATAAAAATAAATGTAATTAATTTAAAATAATGAATTTCATTTAAATATGATTATTATTACATTTATTATTATTATTGTAAAGTGTTGGGGGAGATGGATTACAAGTAATGAGAGTTACCTAATCAGATTAACTTTTTTTCACATAACTAAATATGTCCGTGTCCCCGTGTTGAGAGAAATCGGCAGTAAGTTCAGAGGTGTAACATGACGGTTTTTATAGTTCTAGACTAAATGTGAGCATGCAATTACTCATCTCACTTGCACCAAATAGATTTAGTGTTCCTTAAAAAAATTAAAAACAGTGAAATGCAAACTCCGAACATTACACAAACTTGCATTAATCAAATATGCTAAATAACACAAATATACTATGGATTTAATCTCACTTCACTAACCAGTGTATTTGCTGTAGACCTTTGATGATCAAATTCAACCATACAAATAAGCAAAAATCTATTTAGCTAAACACCAAATTTGCTTTTCATTTTGATTTTTTTATCGCTGAATTAAGAGTGTTGAACTTATTTCTCCTGTGTCCTATTCTACTGCGATCCATAATGGCAGCACAGCTGAAAGGTTTGTTTGATCTGTGCCCTCTACTGTACAGGCATGAATTTGCATTTAATCTTTTCACTTTGGGTGAGAAAGGGCCTTAACATTTGCCAAAATAGAACTTTTGTTTGTTTGTTATTAAAAAACAAACAAGCAAGCAAGCCCTACCAAAGTAACAGCAAAGTAACATAATGCATTACTTTCCATGTAAAGTACTTTTAAAAGTAACTTTCATTTACATTTATATTTATTCATTTTGCTAATGCTTTTCCCCAAAGCGACTTACAATTGCAATATATGTCAGAGGTCACACGCCTCTGGAGCATCTAGAGGTTAAGTGTCTTGCGCAGGGACACATTGGTGTCTCGCAGTGGATTCAAACCCAGGTCTCTTACACCAAAGGCATGTGTCTTATCCACTGCGCCATCACCACCCAACTTTCCCCAATACTGATTATAAGTATATATTATTATTTAAAAATGTGTTTATATAAGTAAACTGAAGTATACTCAGGTTTTCTAAAAAAAATAAAGTGTGTTGCTTGACTTCAGGTCAAAATACATTGACTTGTCAAAATACCTTGATCGTTCTCAATGATCTCCTCTGCCACACCGACCCCCTGGCAGCTCATGCCATGCTGTGGGAAGGTCAACTCTGCAATGCAGCCATATTTCAAAAGCACACCCTGGTCATCTGTATCTTCTTGCCACCCGGCATCCACACACTTTGAGATGTCCTTCAACTGTTGAAACACAAAAAATGCATGTTTACAAAGCTGCCATGAACAGATGCACACTGGGGAAATGAAGAGTATATTCAGTGTATATCATCCATATTGGTGCTTACAGTGATAATGCGGGTAGACCAGCCGCAAAAGCCCAGATAGTGATTAGCCAGGTTGTGACATTTGGAAAGGCTGAGAGGTTTAGTGCTATAGAAGGACAGATTCTGCTTTGTGCTCAGTCGGACCTGAGGGGTTGGTTGAAGGAGAGATTAATAGAAGCAAAATAAAATCAAACACTCAAACCTTCTGTTTAAAAACAAAAAGCACATTACAGCTTTGTCTGTCGTTGTAATACATTAGGCTACCTTTAAAGGAGAGCTTTGGAAAAGACACTGTTTATCAGTGGCCCGCTGAGCTTTGGACGCCTGTACTGATGAATAGAACTTCACCATCGAGTAGAACCCAGGTTCTGCCACCATGGCATTAGGACACACCTTCAAAAGGTAAAGAGCTCCAAAAGCTGAATACACACGCCACAGGGACTCCTAAGAAGTCAGGTGATACGATGAGAAGTTTAAAACAGTCATTAAGATTAAAGTTGGGTACATTCATGCTATTAAGTTACTGGTGATTTCCAAATTTGAGCAATCCAGGTCTCGTTACACAAACATAATGCTTACATACTTTGGACAATAATTTAACATAACCTGACTTAAAGAGCATACAAATACGAATAAAACTAATAATATTGGTAATAATAATGATGTAAGAAGAATTTAATAATAGAATATGGTTTAACTTACATAAATGTAGGCCTCTGAAAACGTTGGCTGAATGTCCCATATAAAAATTGTTTTGTTGTTTTCGAGAGGGACTTTGAACTCAATTATATCGACCTCAATATCCATTGAGATATGGGTTTAAATAAAGCCAACACTCGAAAACGGTGCTGTTTCCTCATAAATCATTTATATTTATTTAGAAGGCTAGAAAAGTTGAGTATTCAGTGAAACCACGGCTCCCCTTTACCACTTCCGTAAACAGAATTGCATTTCGCGCTCTTACTCGACGTCATATTACGTTTTGCGCCGTGATTGGATCACTAGAAGGATTTAACAAATGAGAACTCTCCGCGCAGCCACCAGTGTTTAACTCGTTCATTGTGGACGACTACAGATTTAAGATAGCCTAGATACCCGAGCATTTAAAGGTAGCCTAGGCTTCAAGCAATTTTGAGACGGGTAGAACAATGATACAGAAGACAGATTGGATGCAGTTAAAACTTTAATGGATAAAGACACACAACGTCTAGAGAACAGCATGATCTAACAATAAGGGCATGATCTATCTGAGACAAAAGTTTACATTCAATACACTTGGGAGTGAACCCAACCATCCAAATGACAGTTAAGACAAAAGGCATCTTTAGCCATTTTTAATGTCAAAGTGAGCTGGGCACATTTTACAAATAAATTGCCGTACACTGATTAGCACCACTGTGAAATGTTAAATCGGATTCAATCATGATTTATGAGCACTCCCCAATGAGAAGAATAAATACAATAGTAGAGTTTAGATAGTGGAGGGAACTAGAGAACAGACCTAACCATGCCTGGTTGATATTTCCTGCATATATAAAACCAGATTATAAATAGGCCTATTTTAGGAGGTTTTGAGGACTGGTTTTATATTTACAGCAAAGCACACAGGCTTTGACTAGCACTACATTGGCGCCCTCTACATGATGCAGTTGGAATCCAGGGATCTTCTGCAATTCGCAACCCTCAGGTAAGTTTCCACCTTGTGCATGTCCTTCTTGAAGCAAGCCAGAAGACGAAAGCTCTCTCTGAGGCTGTTCTCCCCCATGGTCACGTAGAAATCCTCAAAAGGCAGCGGCAGGGAGTCGTTATCATCCATGTTTGGTTGACCATCCAAGCATCCCTGTGCAGATACAAATGGCATTGGCAAATTAGGATGCCCAGAGGATGTGAAGATGTCATCGCACCTCCTGGTACGACCATATATGATAAATGTGGTCTCTCTCACCTTGATGAGCACGCTGATGCCCACTTTCAAGTCTTCCAGCTTCTCGGTGATCTGGTTGGGGTTCCCGACGGTCAGGCTGTTTGAGACGGTTCCACTCAGGGTCTGGCTGGGGAAGTCCCAGGACTCAATGAGGCGGAAAGAGATGCGAAGGAGCTTCAACATCTGAAGAAAGAAACAAGAATACCAGGCTTTAGACCACTATTTTTAGTGTTTATGCTGGCCATATTTGTTACTGTCTGCCTTAGATTTTTAAGTACAATCATTTTTAACTTAAATTATTAAAAGCTGGCTTATAAAAATGAATTGAATCTTGTAATAAAAAAGTTGAAAATTGCTTAATTATTTATTATTAAACAGTCAAACATACATACAAACTAACATAGTGCAGTAGTGAGCAATCTTGTATTCCAGAAGAAAATTGCTTAACTTATGTAATGATTTTGGTGATGATCATTTTTTTGTGATGATGGAACTCTTCATTTCTTATAGCATTTTCAGATATCGTAACCATTTAAGAATAAAATTGTCATTTAATTGTGTGAAAACAAAGGTATTTCACTTGCATCCTGCACTCTAATATTAAATATTTATTATTGTTTGATATACTACTATTTGTTTCATAGTTCTATATATTGTTGAATAAAACATGACAGGTTGGGATTTAATTTTTAACGATATTGTCTTCACAAAGTGATCATTTGACTTAACTTAAATAAGTGAGATTGCATTGCAATTACGCATGAAGTTCAGTTACTTAATTTTAAGGCAATGGGTTTCCTCACTTTTTTAAATTAAAGTCAACTAATCACTTTTTACAGTGTACTTACTGAGCTCTTCTGCGTTTCATCTTTTCCAATGGGCGCCTCAATGGAGTCGGAGTTGCAGAAAGACAGAGGAAAGATTTTACTCAGCTGTCTGCGTTCCTCAGGCAACAGGTTGTCCTCCTTGATAATACAAGTAAAATACATGTTATAAATGCATATGTTCACCTCATCACCTGATAGAAATGCAAAGAACACTACTTCAGATTCAGTCATAATTTGCTTATCCTCAAGTTGTTCCAAATCTTCTGTTGAACACAGAATAATGTATTTTGAAGCATGTTGGTAAACCAACCAGACGGTGAGCCAATTATGACAGAATTTTTATTTTTGGGTGAACTATCCATTTCCAACCTAAATAGGTGTGAGCAATTGTTTTGTTCTAAATGACAGGTTGTAAATGACTTGTTCTGAATAGATTTGAACTGAAATCTTACAAAGTCGTTGATCATTTTTGCAGCCAGCTGGTGCAGGTGCTGAACACGGATGACTGCGTTGTTGAAGAGCCGCTGGTTCTCTGAGGCTCTTCCCTGGTTCACCAACAAACTAACCAGGACCACCGACAACAGCACTAATGCTATAGGAGAAGAAAAGAAAAAGGTTTGTTTGTCATTTGCAAAATGGTCGCTTTAAAGCTTAAATAAAATATGAAATCAAAATTTTGAATTGATCAAAAGATCAAATACATTTGTTTGGTTTATTTGCCATGCTCCAATAAACACTTTTACAAGTATTAAATTGGTTTTACAGGTAAGAAGATCAGTTAGTAGTTAAAAATAAGTCTTCTACTTTAAATCGACAAATGACATGCAAAAGAAAGCTTCATATCCATACCTCTAGCCATTTTTACTCAGGGTAGACAAACTCTTAGTTGAAGGCTTGTGAAGGTTTGTTTTCCTGGCTCAGGTGTACTGATATTTATATGTGCCATGAACATGTTTTGATGCACCTTAATCAGAAACATGATAGTTTCCTTGCTTTAATATGTATTTAGACAAAATACAGTCATTTATGTGGATATTTCCATGACTCTGGTATCATCATTTTATTTACTGAATATGAATGAATCCTTATCATTTTAATTAAAGATAAAAGAATCACATAATCAATCTTTATTTCTATGTAAAAATCTGGTGAAATTATGGAAAATATAGTGGTCCTTAAATTCTGAAAATGTTTTATGAACAACACACAAAATGTGTGTAGCATCGCCACGTAACCTGCAATGGTGTCATCTCCTTCTAAAAGGACACATTGTCAATAATTATGAGAGTGAATCAGGTCATGTATGTTTGTTGCCACTGTGGAGATGTGGGAGGATTTTCCTATTCAGATGTGATGTTGCCCTCTGTAATATTCAGCAGTATTGGTGTTGCGAAAATGTCAGTATATGAAATTAATAGTTTAATCCCTTTTCGTGGAAAAACAGAATACAATTAGTTACCTGAACCTAGCTGCATTTTTGGTCCTAGTGGTATAAGGACCAATGGGTATAGTATGTCCTGCCGTTAAAGTTGGATAATTCATCATAGGTTAGACCAATACTGACAGTAGAAAATAGCAAATGGTCAATCTCACAATTCTGTCTCAAAACATCTGGATCATATTTCATTCCACAATCAAAGGAAATAATAATAATAACAAAACTATAAAAAAAAAACTGCTTCCCTTCTCTCATGACGTGAGGACATCACAGCATCCAACCATCTAGTTAGTTCCCAATGGACAAAATCAAGTCTTGTTCAAGAAGCCGTTTCACTTAGATATACGCCACTAGAAAGAAAAAAAAAGACTGTCACAAATTTAGCTACTTTAATATAAAAAGGAGCCTATTATTTACATTTTGTAAAGCACAAGTTTAAATCATGCTAAATGTATTTTTTCTGATTATAATTATTTGTACAGACATGAATAATTTTAATACAGTAATGAGAGTGATATTAAGGGAATGAGAATAATATCGTCAGGATTCAGATTGGAGACAGGAACCAACACAAGACAAGAGCTAAAAAACAAGAGCAAAAATAAAACCAGCAAAAGCTAGAACAACAGAAATCAATAAGAACTAAATATAACTAGAGCTATAGCAGGGATAAATAAATTACATTTTATAAATGAATAACTGGAACCACAGTAGCAAACAAAGAAATAAAGCACGACTCCAATCTAGAAGGCAAGCTAGAGATAAACTAAATAAAATATAAGTAAACAAAAGCGAAGAAAAACAAAACAAAAGATGAACCAAAAAGAAAGCTTTGGAGAACTAGAAAAAAATAAAGACTATGACTTTACAAGACTACAAATCAGGAACAGATCAATTAAATACAAAGCATGAACTGACAGAAACAGTAGCACTGACTAACAAGCGGAGTGATATCTCTCTCTCTCTCTCTCTCTCTCTCTCTCTCACACACACACACACACACACACAAACAAACAAACAAAGAGAATGCACGTAACAAACCAGCAAAGACATGAGGGAAAGAAGCACAATATGCTAGAATAAAATCTAGAGCTTTAAGAGAAGTAACAGTTGATGTGTGATAAACAATATCTGCATATCAATTAGCAGTAATAGGAGTTGCTGTGCAATATGCTTTCTTGTACCAACTGTAAAGCAATCAATACAGCTGACACAAACATTGTTTAACTTTCTTAACTTTAGCCTAGCTTAACAGACCCAAGTAGGCCTACTTAAATGCATTTACATTTACAAGAGATCTTCCATCAATCATACAGATTTGTCATTCATATTAACTTTAGATGGTCTCAGTTTAAACAACATAGTGCAAGTTTTTTTCTCATTAAGAAAAAGGTTACACTCTCTGAGCCAATTCTGAACAGTAATAAAATCTAATTTTAGTGTATTTTGTACCTTGTCTTTCTGGTTGTACATTGTATATAAAACCGTATCATCAGCATAAAGATGTTGAGCAGTGGGCTGAACCCTTAATGCAACTCGCAACCGAACCGCTAGATGCCGCTAATAATCACACACTGCTATTTTAGTCGTACAATAACAGTCGTATTTGAAATTTCACACATTTACAGGAAATAGCTATTCTATTTCTAAGGCGAGTAGAGCTTTAAGCAGCTTGAAATGTCCATCACTCCGAAACAGAATCAGAGCTTTATTGCAAAGTATTTTTACACACACAAGGAATTTGTTTTGCAGGAGCTTCCATTGGAGAAGGAAAGCACAGACATAGTGAAGACATAGCTACATAGGCATTACATGCATAATAAAATGAAATACAATACAATGATTATATTATAAATGAAAAAAAAAATTGAAAAAATGCTAAATAGTAGTAGAAGGAATTTATAGTGTTATGAATGTACAGATAGACCTATATTATTTACAGGTGCACAGTTTAATATGTTATTTTCAGATGTACAATTCTGAGTGATAGACGATGTACAGTAGTTATGAGAGTTTTATCTGTTCAGACTGAATATAGCCAGAGAGAAAAAACTGTTCCTGTGCCTATAGACAGAATGATTTGAGAATATTTCCATCATGTACTTTAATGCTCAGAACAATAATATATATATATACTTGACAAACTGTAGAGGCACCTGCCCCTGACGCCACCTGCTACGTTCACAACGACCTTTCGACCCTTTCGTTGTAAACCGTTCTTGATCTTTTGACATCATTGATGCACTTGCAGCCATAACTTTTCTGCTCAAAAGTTCAAGCCCTGTCTTATGTGTCCTTAAACGATTTAGAGACCTGTATAAGCTGTGCTCAGGACACTCTCTTCCTTTAAGGCGAACTGCACCTTGTTCCCAATTCTCGTCAACTCTTGTTTCAAAGGGTGGCAATGTTACACATCTACCCTGGAATGCACAGACTCCATCCCACCCACTCTCCGGTTCCACAAGCTGCTCATCACAGTTCAGGAGTCGTCTCATGTTGCATCTCTCCGGGCAGCTGTGGCTTCTTTGCTTTGGAGGCACCACTCGTTGACGGGACAAGCTTCTCCAGTGCTTCCTTAGCTTACATAAGGGCTGAATCACAGGAGAGGTCTTTCGCGTTTCGATCCAGCCTGTAAAAGTAGCTAACAAATGTTCGCTCGGGTCAAGTGTGCTGTTCTGACAGTGCTAAACACTATGAAATCTATTCAGTTAAAGTGAAAAGTAACCTAACATAAGCTGGATGTGTGACTTCTGTGTTTCTGCACGTGGTTCAGACTAATTGCTTTTGTGGTAACCTTATACATAATAATTTCCTGTCCCATGTTTCTATCGATTAACAGTCTTAAAAATAAATAAATGGATCATTTAAACGAATTAACACTTATCTATATAAAAAAATAGAAAATATTTACAGGTGAAACACAAAAAATTAGAAAATCGTGCAAAAGTTCATTTATTTCAGTAATTCAACTTTAAAGGTGAAACTACATTATATAGACTCATTATATCCACAGTGAGATATTTCAATCCTTTAATTTGTTATAATTTAGATGATTATGGCTTATGAAAGCATTTTCACAATATTCTAACTTTAAATTTGTTCTTTTCGTAAGCTGTAAGCCATAACCATCAAAATGATAACAAAAAAAAAAGGCTAGAAATATCTCCCTTTGCATGTAATGAGCCCGTTCTCACCCCAAGGTGTCATGCTTTTGCCAAAGTACATCCAACGCACATGGCACCCTTCAGCGTCAATTTGAGACGCAGATAGAAATGGGGCAGAAGGCGCCACCTAGTGGTCTAACCCTAACCCTCCCCCAAACCTAAACCTACCCATACTCTGTGTGTGTTATATTGACGCTAAAGGGTGCCATGAGCGTTGGATGTCTACGCTTTGTATATGACGCCTTGGGATGAGAATACGTTGATATAATATATCAGTTTCACCTGAATACTGAAATAAATGAACTTTTACAGTTTTCGAGTTTCACCTGTACTATAAATTAAATATAATATAAATAGAAATTAGAAATATATTAATATATTGACTATTTAAAAAAAGTTATAGGAAAACAGCAGAAGTGGACAAATTAAAAAAAAAACATTTAGTAAATATGAATAAAATAAAAAGAGAAAATTAAATAGAAAGAAAAATAAAGTCCCACTGGATTTAAAACATCTACTCCAGCATTCAAAGACAAGGCTCAGGTCTAAAATGCATGTTTGAGCTGCTTCACTGAAAGCAACTTACACTTACAAATCTCAGTGCCATTGTTTTGTCTCAAGAGTAAGTTTTTTTTTTTTTTTTCAAAGGCACCTTAAAGCTACTTAAATGTCTCTATGGAACTGAAACCTAATCCTGGCTTAATCTAAGCCCTGTCTGTGAAACCAGGACCTAGTTTTAGTGATATTGAAGTTTATTTCAAGACTATTCTCTCCAATAATACATAATTAATACATTTTTAGCCAATGTATATAGCCTATACTTCTGAAATGACATAGACAGTTATCTCCGATAACAGATCACCCTAAATTATAATGTGGACACTGTGCATTTTCTGAAAAGCTGCTTTGAAATGATGTGTATTGTGAAAAGCACCAAAAAATGTGAATTGAATTGATAAACCCTCAGCACTGAGAGTGTCACTCAGACGGCAGTGAGAATAAATGAGCATAATGTCTGTTGTGAGGTCACTTCACAGCTGACCCTTGACCTGGTTTGCATGCACGGAACTCTGGCGGCTGTGATCCAGGGGATGCCGCAGTAGTTCCAGTGAGCAGCATGTGTTGTGTGTATAGGCCCATAGGTTTGAATGTGTATGAGCTATGCCTTGACCAGGGACAGGTATTTAGTGCACTGGAAGTTTATTCAATTAAAAAAAATCATCATGGCTAAAATGTATACTGTAGTAAGACGATCCAAAATGACTAAAATAAAATAACAACAAACTGATTCGCCGTTTAAAGTCAGCTTAATAGGCTACTATGAATAAAAATGCTCTTGACCACAGGGTGGCGCATCTTTGCCAGATCAGCTGGACTATAATGTGCAAAAGAAAAAAGTAGAACGAAAAAAGTATAAAGCTCTTTTATAATATACATTTATTGGTAATGTAATTCTAATCTTTACTTTCTCTTAACTGGATTTAATAAAACACTAATCCCAAAGAAAAATAGAATCATGTATTTTTTTCGTCTTTGCGTTTTGTTAGAGAACTTAATAAAAACTCAAAGACTCAAAAAACAAGAGTTTATTTCAGGCATGTAAACAGAAATAATATACAATAAAATGTACAAATATTTAAGTACTTGAAAAATGTTACATTAACCTTAACATGCGTTCGTTCAGCAAGTGACAAATACTGTGAAGTGTCAATATACATTCAGTGAACAGTGTGTTAGTACTTACAAGTAGACTATTAAAGACCATCTGATAAAAGAATCAGCTAAAATTTCTTAAAATTGATTTCATTAGAAAATTAAATAAAATAAATCGACATGTTTTTATCAATGCTAAACATTACGTAGTGGATTCAGATTCATATTCTGTTATTGTCTTAGTTTAATTAATAAAATCAATGATAAATGAAAATGTTTTTCCAATTTAATCACGGTCATGTTATTACTGCACACTGTAAAAAATGATATGGTCAATATGTTATAACAACATGTTTTATTGCTTAAACTTGTCAAAATAGGTTAAGCAATTTATCATTTCTAAGTTATAAAAGGTTCAACTCAATTTTTTGAGTCAGTTTAATGTAAAGTAAGGAAGTAAGGAATTAAACATCCAAGTTGATTTGTACTTAAAATTTTAAGGCAGCAACTTTTCTTTTTCTTTTTCAACTTTTACAGTGCATTTAACTGAACTATGAATAAATAAGTTGCATTTGATCTTAGTGCTTATCACCCTCACTGCTGGTTTGCATTTCACACATATAAGTGATAGAAATGCCAGTGTTTGAAAGCAAACAAAGCTTCATGCTTATTTAAGTGCTTATTCTAACACCTTCAGGTTCGGGGCAAACATAAACTGGTAGCTTCAGA
>JAOTRC010000001.1:20330235-20350496 GCA_027497675.1 Cyprinella lutrensis | reverse complement strand
ATTATATGGAGAAAAATCCTGGAATGTTTTCATCAAAAACCTTAATTTCTTTTCGACTGAAGAAAGAATGACATGAATATCTTGAATGACATGGGGGGGGTAAGTAAATTATCAGCAAAAGTTTTTTTTTAAAGTGAACTACTCCTTTAACCAACAATCTAGTTATTCGTTTGTCAAAAGAATAGTACATTGAAAAGTCATGGAAGTCTCAAAGGCGCATTCAATTCTAAAGGTCAAAGAGAGGGTAGACGACAGCAAAAATAACCAAACCATAATAATTTGCATTCTAAATGACCAGAAGGAAAAAGTGTAAATAAAAAAAGTATACCCTGACTCCGTCAAATGCAAAAGTCAATGGAGATAAAGGACATGGAGAGTATATCAGCACTCTCTAGAGCTAGAGACTGAGAGGTGGAGTCTATGATTTCATATCCAGTGGCAGGTGGTCAATACTCACTTAACTTCAAATTAAAAACTCATTCGGAGCAAATGGAAAATGATATTTCTGTTCTGCCAGCAAGACTGGCCATGACCCAGCAGACGATAAATTCTACGCAAGGCCACTTGTCCTTGAAAGCCCAACCCGGTAAATGAACGTGTGCTGCACCATCAGCAAAGAGACTCGGGCTTACTGTCCAACCTACACCTCTGATGTCCCAACAAGGCCATACAATTACACCCAAACTGAGCTAGAAAAAGAAGGAAAAACTTCTTAAGGACATTCAAGGCTCAAAAGGTTTAACACAAAATCTTGTTGATGCTTTGAGAAGTAAGAGAGATCAAGGGCTGCTGACACATTTTCTTACAATTTCAACTTTCTTTAGTGTAAGTTGCTTTTTGAGCATCCAAAAGGCCTGCAAAGTTACACCACACAAAGTCACTCCAAAGGGAGTCTCCATTTCAGTGAGCAGCACTGACTCTAAACTCCTTGAAACGCCTCGATTGCAGTCTCATGTTTTCTGAATGTACACATCAGAATATTCCTTATTAAAACAATTCCCACAATTCCCCTTTCTAGCGAAACAATCGCTCATTTTCTTACAAAATTAAACATTTATATACTTTTTAACCACAATTGTTCATCTTGTGCTGGTCTGCGACACCAGGGATGACGTCATCACGTATTCATGATGGACTTTAGCAGCATTACCTGATTTACATAGTTCCTTTAGTAAATGAGGTGCTAAAACAATGCAGATAGCACCTGCAAATAAATTACCTCTGGATAACCTTGGGCTGTAACCCAGACTGAGATGCACCAAGGGTTCAGAGGCAGCAGCCAATTTCTCGACTGAATGCTTTTAGTCGTCTGTGTAATTTCACTGGTGTTGGTATCGACTGTGAAAAAATCATCACGACGCTAACAAATGTAATCAACTGTGGCGGGTTGAACGCAACATAATTACATAAGAATGCTAAGGAGCACTCCGTGTGTCCTTAACATCTCCATTTTTGGCAGACTCCAGTAAACAAGACTCGCGACGAGAATTAAGTGAATTATAATTCTGCATAAATTTTAGGCGCCCCGGGCATTGCCAGCACTTGACATCCTAATCGCATAGACAGTGTGTTGTAACGTAAGATTGAGATATTGGGTGAAAGGTTCAGAGAGACTGACAGTCAGTGCCTTTGATTTTATAAGCGGCGGCGCGTTATTGATGGAAGCGCAGATGAAATTAACATGTACAATCTCCCTCGACCACAGGCCTCATTTAAATGCGTCGCATCTCGGATCGCCTTAGGTTAAAGAATCGAGTAGAGTCAGCTCCTTTTAGACTGACTATGAACATTACGGTGAAGGACTTCATGTAGGGTGAAGTGTTTACCAGTGCACTAGTCCTGCCTTGACGCTGGGCTATATTTAGAGCAGAATAAACAATAATCCAACCTCTCTCTGTGCAAAACATGTCACATCTGGTCCATTACAGTTATTTGCCGTCACGACACTCGTTGCTCCGAGACTCAATAAGTATTTTAGTATTCACCTGATATTAAGGACTGTCAATGGCCCAATGACAACAAATGCAACGGCTTACCTTATAATATGTGTTCAAACGAAGGCGGACGGCACGAGAAATCCTGTGAGAAACAGGCCGCTTTGGCAGCGGCTGTTAATAAATGGGGAATGGTGGATCGTAAAGACTGAGATTCAATTTCCAGCTGATGTAAATGTTTGCGGCGGAGCCCACCAGTATAATAAAATACAAAATGTTGCGCAATAAACCATGGGTTTCTGAAAATGATGTTTTTCATACAAATTTATCAAACCAGGGTGTGATACGTTTGGATTTATACAGTATATCATTCCTGTAGCTCAAAAAGTAGAGCATAGCACTAGAAATGCCAAGGTCATGGGTTCAATTGGAAGGGAATGCTTGAATAAAATTGGATAAAACTGGATAAAGTATATATATATAGCTAGATAAATGATAAAAACGTTTACCGAATAAATGTAAATTGTAAAAGCTCCTTAGTTTTTTTTAACATCTTTACGATAGCTGACGATTGTCAACTATCATATCTATGTCTTTAGTCAACAAAATCCTAAATATTTTGACGAAATTTGGTGAGCAATACATTTTGGTTGCATTTGACTTCCATTGCATGGATATTTTATGTTCTACAGAAAGTCACTTTTGGAACGACATGGGGGCACTGGAGTTAATTATGAGAAAATTTGCATTTTTGTGTGAACAATGGCTGGGAAAATTTCAATGTTACAACTTTGAAACTTTCGAAACTTATAAGGATAGTTCACTTTGAAATTAATTTTTGGCATGTTTTAGCTTACCTCAAGTGTATCCAAGATGTAGGTGTCTTTGTTTCCAAAGTAGTTTCAATTTTGATATTTTTAGGTCAAACCGTTCGTGTCTATCAGTCATATAATGGAGGTCTATGGGGTTCACCTCAAAGAGCATGCACAGAAAAGTCAAAATTAAACATGATTTAATGACTCGTAAATGTAAGTACACATTGATGGCCTAAGACACGAAACGTTCGGTTTGTGTGAGGAAACGAACAGTATTCATATAGTTTTTACCTCTTGTTAACAGCTATGTCGAACTGATCTGAATCAGATGTCCAACTGAAGCGAACTGAACCGTGTCCAACGCTCTTGCGCGTCTACGTCACGCATTGTTTACACGGAGATTTTGGAAGTTTTACCTTTCACTAAACATATATAGATATACGGGAAATCACAATGGAAGACGATTTCGATATATCTAAATATGTTTAGTGAAATAATGATAATAATATTTAATAATAATAATAGTAATAATAATATTATAGCGAAGTAAAGTTAGGTGTCTCGTATTTGGGACGGTGACAGTTAAGAGGCATTGACATTCTGCCTGCACTGCCCAGGAGGGATCACAATAATTCAGATCAAGTGCACCCACTAAGCACTGTGAACAGTGACTGTTGTAAATCTGACTTACAGCCAGAGGAGACCTGCATGAGCTCAAAACTCGGCCAGCAAATTCACAAAGGTCTGCTTCTGAAAAGAGAAAACAACATGAAATCTCAAATTGCTCTGTTTACTTTAATACACATTCCTGGTCTTAATATGTCTTAATATTGATTGTCCACTTAATTCAACCAAAGAAAATAATTTGTCCTTGCGAACCTTTATCAAGATAATACATTGCTCTGCCAACAAAATCACTTTCTTTTTGGTTGACGTCATAAATCCCTCTTGTTCTTCAGCCCCATCTGGTGCCCACTTTCCAAAGTTGTTTCCCTATGGATAAGATCAAGTGTTGACTTGATGGAAATTGACATGCTTTTTATAACCTTGGGTTCATAGCCTTAGCAAACCTTGAATCACACATCAAGTAAACCCATTTTCCTGCTGTCCAGAGCAGCAAGCGTTTCCCTACAAAACTTGGTTGACCAGGATGGCATTGCAAGTGAAGCTTCAAGAAAGTTCAACATCAAATAAGCATTTTTGTTAAGGTTAAGGTTTTACTCACCCGCCTTGTGTCGGTCTATACTTGCAGGATTTTCTGTCTCCTGTGGATCACAAAAGGAGACAATTTTAAAAAATGTTCACATTGCTCTTAGGAGTACCATGAAAATAATAATTCAGTTAGTGGTTACCAACCAAAAACTTGTAAAATCAGCATGAAAGGTGTTGCAATCACCTTTTCTCTTCATAGCCTAGTGAAGCTGCTTCTTGAATGAGAAAAATGTACTTGATTTTGTCTAAGGGGTACTGATTGGATGGTTTTTGTTTGCTAACTGCTGTAATCATGTGAATGACATGTGAATGGGGTTGTCATCATCAGAGAAGAGATGTCTTTGCAAGAGGGAGGGGACAATCATATTTATGATGAAAGATTACATTGGCACACACAATTTAAAAAAAAGGAAGCAGGATACATAATTTATAATATCCTGCATGGATCAAATTAGACATCTGATCAGCATACCAATATCTTAAACACACCATCTGCTGAGCATTTCAGCTGTTTCTCCACAGTTTGTGTTTTGCAACAAACATTTTTTTAAAAATGCCTAGCGGTTTCCCCTGCTTATCCAGTTCTGGACTGACTGTGGTTGCAGATGGTTTCTAAGCTGTGTTTACTGATATCACACAGCCCATTCTGAATAATGCATGAGGACCCTGCGGGAGTCAGGTTTGAGTTGCACCACTGCTGCCTCAGGGAAATCCAGCTTGTATGAGTTTATTATGAATGTGGCAGATTCCCCTGTGGTATTTTGAGAGACATGCTTCCCAATTTTCAACGCACTTTTGCAGTCATGGTACTGGGTCTAGGGATGTGCCCAAAGCCGAATGTAGGCCTATGTTCGGAAAGGAACTAAAACGGCTTTCCTAAAAAAACAATTTCAAATCCTCTGATATCTTCATGTCCGTCATCTCTCCTTACTATCTATACGTGCCTTTCTGATTTTCGATTTAGGCTTTTGACATATCCCTTCTGGCCTGGGGACAAAACACCTTCAGGTTCAAAGCATAAGGGAATAGTTCATCTAAAATATGAATGTTGTTCCAAACCCATATGAATCTGTGGAACATGAAAGGTGTACATTTGACAACTCTTTTCCATATTCTTTGCCATGCATTTACAATAAATGGGAACCAAAGTTTCCAAGTGTAAAAAGACCACAAAAAACATAAATTGCTCCACTCGTACTTAGCCATATGGGTTTACAAATGAAAACAGATTTTTGATTTTTGGATGAACTATCCCTTTAAAAAGCCATTTTGGCGTCTGATGCGGTTTCATCCTGCTGGTCACTGCTGACTTTAAAGATAATGTAATTGACAAATGTAAATCCTCCTGCAGCTTTGGCACTATTTTCAGCTCCACAGCACTTCTTGCCTAAAACAACTTGGTTTTCATTATGACCCCCACATCCAGATGACCTTGCTGTGTGATCTCAGAGCACAAGCAAATCATCCTGGTGTCTGATTACGTACAGTACATGTGGGTCGTTGACAAAAAGGATTTATGGGATGTGGCAATGTTGCATGTAAGCCATCTATTCCATTTCGACAATAGTGGAATTTATGTTTATAGGCGTCCTGTGTGAAGGAGATGGATGAGAGTGTTCACTTTACTGTCTTGAGTGTGGATTTACAAATAGCTCTGTTGGGACTACATAAGTTTAATCTACTTTGTTCAAAGTATAAAGCAGAACTGCTAAAATGAAAACCACATCAGTTGTAACAGGAAGCTTAGCACACACGGGACATCACATCAATGACCATAAGTAAAATAACAGGATACTCTTTTCTCTGGGTATGCTTTAAGAGGAAAGGAAATCCCAGTGCCATCAATCCCTCATTCAACCAACCATCTGTCATGTCTGTGAACATTTCCCCGCCTAACTAACTGCCTGACTAACTAACTAACATAATAGTTTTATCATAGTTAAATAAAGGTTACTAACAACAAACCAACCTACCAGTTTACTCATTCAGTAAACAACATGACATCATGACTTTTGTGTAAACATACACGCCACTTTCGGGTCACGTGGTGTGTTATCTCCACGCATTTTGAGCTATCCGCATGTATCCGCGTGTATGCGTTTATGTCTACGCCATTAATGTTCGAGTGATTCCGCGTGTCTGTACACGCCGTCAAATGTCCGAGCGATACGAAGCAAAATGTAGATCTACATCTGGGGAGCTATCTTTTTTTTTTCCTTGGATGGTAAGGGAACAGTCATAAATGTCATTAACCCCAGTGGGTAGGTTTAGGGACAGAGTTGAGGTAAGTCATATATTTATATATACAGTAATAACGTTAAGTCAACAGCGTTCATAAACACGCTAAAAAGCAATTATGCGTGTTGATAGCATGCCAAAAATGGAAATACGAATTGGCGTGTCATATACACGCTACTTCATGACATCAGTCTGCAGTAAATCTATGTAAGCTTTAGTATTATATACTGTATAAAGTTGTTTTTTTTGCTCCTTCCGGAGCAACTAACAATTGTAGTTAAATAAAGTCGATTATCCAGCTAACTGAAACATTAGTTTATTGTAGTTAAATAAATGTTACCATCTATCAATGAATGAACTAACTAACAACTACAGGGGTTGTACAATAAAACTGAAACACCTGAGATTTTGGACCACATTAGTGTTGGCTCGATACCACAAGCTTAGTTTCGGTACCACAATTAAATACCATATTAAATACCAAATCACAATTAAATACCAAATCGATATTAAATCGATACCATACAGAGTCTGATTTATGCACAGGATTGAGTGTAATTTTCCTATTTCGGCAGGTTTAATTCAGATATGGCTCTTTGAGAGATGTTTTCTTTGCCCTCATAACCACAGAGCGGACAAATAAAGCCAAAGTGTTGCCTCCTGTTTCATCTTTTCAACCGTTCTGTATGCGAAGTAATTCCAAATTTCACTTCTTCTGCCCTTTTTATTATTTAATTTTGGGCGTGTTTAGGGAGATTCACCTGCTTTATCCATTTTGTTCCTCTATGTTGCCACATTTTCACAGTTTCGTGGTGGTTTGGGTAGGACACTACCTAGCGGTGAAGTTCGTAACAACAGTGCATCAAGTACCAAAATGAGCAAAATCATATCATAATAGGGTTTTAAATAAAATGATAGTATTAGTATGGTAAGGGGCTTCATTTTGCTGCCAAACAGCATCAATCGTCTTAGGAATGACAGATACAAGTCCTGCACAGTGGCCAGAATGATTTTAAGCCATTCCTCTTCAAGAACATTGGCCATGTCACTATTATGTGATGCTGGTGGAGGAAAAGGTTGTCTGACTTGCTCCTCCAAAAATCCAAAATAAGAGGATCAAATATAGGCCATGGAAGATGTTCAACTTGCTGTGTGCATTATCATTACCCCTTCAGGGTACAATGCTTAAACCATTAGGTGTACAGTGGCATGCCCATCAAGTTCCACATCCATGCTTTGGGAACGCAATAGTCCTGTGCTATTGCTCTGCTAATTCAACCTTCAAACACTGCTCTCATGGAATGTAAAACCACCAGGCTGCACATATATGGGCTTCAAACCTCCAACACTTTGTTGGCCGGTGTTTCAGTTTCATTGTACAAGCCCTGTATATACGTCTGTGCAATTCTATGTATATTCCCACTACTAATATTTTGGGGTTAAAAGGCAATGTAGCACCTTTGTCACTTTGACACATTAACCTCCTGATGCTTATTTTTCTGTTTTAACTCTACAGACTGAAATCACCTCAAAATGGACCATCAGGACCACATGAATTCTGGACCGGTGGGTGACTCTCAGCACTCTCCTGCGAACAACATAGCATCTGGTGTAGCCAACATGACCATCAATGACGGACATCAAGGAGACTTGAAGAACGGGACAACAGCACATATGGGACCAGGTGACGGTCCAGTGAAAGGTCTGTATAAAGAGGGAAGAAATACTGTAGTTACTGTACTATATAGAAGGAAAAAAAGAAGGTCTGAAAATTCCCTTTTCCCCCACAAAGCACAGAAGAGCTGAGTGATACTCATGGCAGTGTGTTTCTCACTTATGTCTCGTCTCATATTGAGAAACCCGACACATATGCTGACAGTGACAACCACTCAGCAATGTGTTGGTTTCAAATGTCTGTGAAGACATTCATTCATTCAGGTCAATTGCAAAATGTCATGTAGAAATTATTTGTTGGACTTTATTTTCCATTTGTTGAATGATGATAAAGATCACAATCACAACTTTAGAAAGAGAGTTTACACTGTGATCGTGTTCAATTTTAAGGATTCCCAATCAGAGTCTGTCAATGGAAAACCTGACAAAAAAATAATGCGATTTGTAGACTTGGGAAAAGTCAGAGAAATAAAATCTTAAAAATACATGGGAAAATTGTGGAAATATCTATATAATCTAGCTAAGCTCAAGTATTTGGCAAAAAATTGCTCTGTCTATGGATTTGCTATGATTAAAGTAATAAAAATAAATAAAATCCTGTAATCGTGAATTGAATTAAAAAGTCATGGAGAAATCAAGAAAATGTATTTGTTAAAATGTTATGAAAACCATGCCACCATCAGATACTGGAAGATGCATGGATAAATGATATGTCTTCAAATGTTGGAAAACAAAGTTTATCTACAAATAGCTTCTATAAGACACGTGTCCTGCCCGAATTGTCTGTTCACAATAGTGAAGAATTTAAATTTGTGCTTATAATATCGATTGCTGACTAGTTTTTTCTATGTTTCTTATGATATATAGTTGGATGAGACTCAGATTTGAGGAAATAGGTCATATTCTATAACTGTCTTACCTGCTTTGGATTGTTCTGGCACAACTGACAAAGCTTTCAGCAAGCCCCAGGCTCCCTCACAGAACACAAACGAAACCTTATCAACCAGCAACCTAAAATTCCAGCTCAATTGTGCTGGCAGACGTCAGTGAGGCAGAATGTCTCTAAAATGATAAATTCGGTAAAGAAAGTTTGGAAAACAATACAACACTGACTTTTCAAGAGTTAGTTTGCCCCTTACTAAATTATACTTTGGAAGTTATAACGCTCATCTCAAGAGCGTACTAACAGATGTATCAAGGTCCTGTTTCATCCTTTCCCTACACTAGAAGAGCGTAAGGAAGATTGACTGCCCTAAATATAATTTTTGCTTTGTTTGCCATCTCAACCACTTCAGTCCTCTGCTGTCCAATCTAAAAGTTCACCGCTGACTCTGTCACATAGAAGAGACACATGAACCAATGCCTGAAGTGAGAGCCCAAAAGCCTGTTTTAGAAGACTCTGAACCCAAGCCCTTGTTTGATAAAGATGTGACTTGGAGTATGATCTTCCAATTTAAACTACAATTGTGCCGCTCTACTATACTGCCTGTTGCTCACCTTTTTAAGGCTGGTTCATTTGATCCCAAACTCACTTTTACATTACTGATTCAACCACTCACTTTTGAACAGAACAGTGACAATTCCATTGATTTTTTGGTCCAGCAATAAATCTGGATCCTCTCAGGAATGACCTTGCCATGCTTTTAGAAGCTTTTTGGAAACTTAGTTGAGTTGATTTGCTGACGTAAAACAGCACTGAAAAAAAAAATCACTGAAAGCTAATTGCATGCCTTCAATGCAGTAAAATGCAGCTGCAACAGGAAGTAATGTTCCCAAGCAACAACTAACTCTTTAAAGGACTCAAGGCCAGTAAAAGCCCAGATTATTTTCAAAGAGCAATTAGGCAGGTCTACTTTACCCTTCCTTTTTGCATAAGAGAATAATGTCAGTTCTGGGTAGGGCGAGTACTACACTAAATACAGTAGTGGTGCCCAGAACATCCATTTGTTAAATGAGTAAATAAGAAAAGCGCTCAAACTGCTAATGGCTTAGATGCATGTACCTGTCTGATGACATAACCTGGGCATGATATAGGATGTAACAATCATAATAGTAATAATTATTATACTATTAATTAAAAATTAATAATTTTAGCTCTAATTATTGTTGTTAATATTGTACATTTGGTAGTGCTAATATATTTTTGTCGTAAACACTTCACTGTCATTTGCTGTTTTATGGTACCAAACTTGTGACAGCCAAACATATTTAAAATTATGAATATATATATAAAAAAAGTGAAATCAGAGCACTGTACTTCATGATATGTTCTTCATACATCTAAGTTTATTTGGAGGACTCACATAACAGTACTTCTCACAAAAGAGAGACATAATATGTGCATTTCATAGTACACTATATTGCTTTAAATTTCCTTAATTGCAATATTTGACTTTAAAGTTAAAATTACAGAAAAAATACCATTCAGCCAAATGGTCCCAAGAAAAACAATAAGGTCTTCCTCTGCCATTACATAGGGCATTATTACCTCACAAAAGTTCAAGGTCTGAGTAAATGGACTACATTTATCATTTATCTCCCAAGGCCACAAACACATCGATCTTGTCAGAGAAATAGCTGTCTAGTTGAGACAAAGCCATTAAGATAGCATCACATATGTTGTATGCTATGGTTCTGTGAAGTTGGGAGTGATGTAAATGGATTAGACTACCATTAGCCATCAGCTGAATATTTCATGTTAGAGAATATGTTGCTGATATTTGCAGTACTACTGGAACGCGTCTGCAACTTTAATTGCTACAAAGTTCACTTAACATGCTTCTTATGAACTGCCAGAGAGATCAAATATCAATCAAGTCATACATAATGTAGACTCTCCCCCATTTATTTATTTTATTTGATAGACTCATTTTACTTAGTTATAAGACGTTGTAAGGGTTAAAGGAATGAAAACATTTTGCTTTGTTTTCTGTGATTTATAGGTTGATAAGCATTGCCAGTCGCTTCAATTCACTATTGACCTATGGCTAAGCCACACCCTGAAACGCGATGAGCCAATCACAGTGCGCAGCTAAACCAATACACTCGGACATTCTCTGCTTCCACGTCCACTGAAATGCATTGCAGTTAGTCAGTTTTCATTCGTTTTTTTCTTGTCAAAAATGGTCAAATGGTGTGCACGGGGTACATGCAACTCCGACACTATTTTTTACCCTTTCCCAAGCCATATCCCAACCAAGATAAGCGTCTGCTCTGGATTAAGTTATGCGATAGACCACAACACCAACTAAATGTGGATAAATTAAACAAGGATGTCTACATCTGTTCTAAGTTAAGTCAACAACGTATTAGCCTATTAGCCTAACATTAGAAAATGTTAACGTTAGCTTCTAGCTGTGTTGTACACCACGTCACTTAGCTTCATTAACGTATCTGTAAATAACCGAGATAACAAATGTTAACGATGTAAATACTGTAGCACCAAACGGTGATGGCAATGATGTGCGGTTTATCACGTTTACACTGTGACCTGTACATTTTTGCCTGGAGCTGAAGCTTTTCATCGACCTCAACAATAAAATTATTTATATAACCCTCCAATGCACAGTTAAGGCCCTTTAGGTGACTTCAAGATGATATATAATCTTTCTGTTTCCAAAAATCACAAATTGCCCGTGTCAGCTGCCATAGTGCCTGTCCCTGAATGTTGACTGACTGTCCGAGTGAGTGGAGGGGGCGTGGCTTACCCATAAGTCAATTCAGCATGTTTAGAAGTCAATATATTTGTCGAATCTCTTGTAATAGGAAACTTACCAAACTGGACAAAATAATCCCAGTTTTCTGATAATGTTCTTCTGATCTCATCTGTTCTTTTAACTTGTTTCCATGTGATTTCACAATTTTGACTGTTCAGGACGGACAGCAGGAGCTGGAGAAGGTATGGTGGGCTCTCCACCCCCTCTTCCACCTGCAGTGTAAAAAAGTTCAGTGGATTTACATGCAAACAATGTGCTCTTGACCACCACAGATTCATTCTTTCACTGCATATGAGATCTCAATGGGAACCACTTCTATATATATATTATATATATTGGCTCTATATTGCAACACTGTATCTGAGAAAATGAAAAGTCTGAAAATAATGAGCCTTTCAAATACAGCTAAATTGAATGCATTAAAATTTCTTTAAATGCATTCACAGCACAAGACTTTTACTGCTCAGATCAGATACAAAGTTCCCATCAGTGTATTAAATGATACTTGCAAATCGACAATTCACTGATTCATTGCTTCATTGGCCATTTTGCTACCAGTCATCAATGCTTTACACACTGAAGCTCACAGAGATGTTGTGGGTCATTGTGAATATTGTGGTCTGATTGGCCAGTCGATATGCTTTTGGTTTTGATGGTTTTTGTTGTGATTGAATGAGTGAAGAGGCACTTTTATAGGAACTGGTCCCACAACCCCTTCAGCCTAATTGACCCCGCATTTTACCAACTATATAGTTACCCATTTTTGATACAATCCATGTTGCACCATACTGCCTGTTAATTTAGATTAACAAGCATTGTGTAAAAGTGCCTTTAACTCAACGTTTAGTGTGTAAAATTAAATTTTTGGACTGTTTAACTTTTGTCATGAAAACCGAAACTTGTCTTTTGTGTTGTGTTCGGGCTCCTTATGTGGTTCTGTGCTTTTAGTACCTTTCAGTTCCTTGATTCCTTTTCTTTCTCTGCTTCTAATGTTGACTGTAAGAGAGAGGGTGGTTGAGTGTTGCTAATTCTGCAGTGTTGTCTGTGGCTGTTCCTATCATTCTGCCCTCATGTTATCAGAAGAGTTAACGCCCGGAAGTCCTCCAGAGAGTGGCCGGAGCAGTGCGGCATCAGTGGATGGGGATGGAGAGCAGGAGAATGGGGAAAGAGAGAGCTCTGTCAGCCCACGGGAATCACCAATGTCCCCACATCCATTGCCAACAACCCTTGCTGATGGTTTGGGTTCAGGAATCACAGGCGTCGACAGTCAGTTGATAAGGAGTCCATCGGATAAGATCTCCGACCATCATAGTCCCAGTGGATCTGAGGAGGAGGAGAAAGAAGAGAATGAAAAAGAAAAGTCTGAGAGATTTTCTGGTTCTTTCGGTGTGGAAGAAGCACCTATAAGTGCTGTCAACATGAAAGAGGATAAAGAAGAGGACAAAGAGGAACTTAGTGACAAAGAAGAGGAAGAAACAGGAGTTTCTTTGGTGAACAGTTCAGGGACCCCAGACTTGACAACCCAGAAAGACTACAGTGAACATGAAATCCCTACTCATCTTCCCATGACCCCAGAGGAAGCTAAAAAACGTGGCCTATCGTTTGACTACACAGAACCTCAGGATCCCAATCATCAGAGTGGTCCCGTGGGCTGGGAGTGCAGCTCTGACAAAACTCCGCCGGAAAGCAAGAGCCCAGACTCATGCAGGGCGGATCCAGGTTCACCTCTTTCTCCCAGTGCTGCCGCCGACCCTACCCAAGAGGAATCACCTCGTACAGACTTCCAAACGGATGCCCGGGAAGAAGAGGAAGTAGAGTTGCCGGAGCCAGAACATGAAGAAGATGAGATCACTGTTCCTCCTGTTTCCCAAGAAGATGATGCACTCAAGATGGAGCCTAAGGCAGAGGAACATAGAGAACCCAAAGAAGTAAAAGAGATCAAGCAGGAGAAATACTTGGAGACAAGCAATAATGATCCCATTGATATGGCCCAGTCTGTTGCCTCACCAGATTCTATTGCCAAACCTGAACCTGATGCTGCCAGAACTGAAGATGCTGTAAAGCCCAGTGCCCAAGTAATGCCCACAAAAGCACCAAGCAAAGCAGATCCTGTCAAAGAAGCTCCTGCCAAAAAAACTAAGAAACCCATCACTACTGCCGCTGCCACTCCTTCCCCCAAATCTGCTCCTAAACTTCAGAAAACCCCCTCTAAAGATGCTGCTCCGGCCAGAAAAGCAAGTGTCCCATCCAAAGGTCTGTTTTCCGTTCTGTTCCTCAAAACCCCACACAAATATTTTTATTCCTCCCTTCCTTCTCTTTTTTTATAGTAGAGTAGAACTACGCAGCACCCTTTCTTATAAGCGCACACAACAAAAAACGTGTTCGGTTGTAGAAATGGGCTGCTTGTAGCCACAAAATCTCTCTCTCTCTCTTGATCCTTTGTGCCCTGTGTGTCTATCTCTTCTCATTCCCTCTCTGTGTGTGGTCAGTGTTATTCCGCTTTTGTCTGTGACTAACTGCATTGATTGACTGTTATTGCTGGCACAGTTTTCACCTGTCCCTCTGTATTGCATGTCACCTGTGCATGATGTGTGTTGAATGTATCACTCACAGAACTGTGCATTACCTTTGTGGGCCTACTCCTTTCCAAGATGTCCATTTTATTAAACAACCAATTGGACCCAGAGGCCTTACGCTGATGGGGTTGACTATAACACATACTGAAAGGAGAAGGTCAGCATTTGCTGCTGGGTTCAAGACAAACGTCCTCTAAATGTCTCCCACAGCTATGTGGATATCTAGAAAAAGATCAAACAAGCTCAAAAATGTGAAACATTTATAGTTGCAAACCACCTAAGTTTGGTGCATGCAAGGCAACGAATCATTCTGCACTTCTCCACAATTTTTGTCTTTATTTTAGCTATCTACCTTTTTTAAAAAACTCTGTTAATTTAGAACTAAACCAATAAACAAGTAAAAAGATAAATAAAATGCATAAATAGAAATACAGAAATACAAAATAGACAAATCTTCTGTCGTGTATTAACTTTTATACTGAATTATAATTGGATTTCTTTTACCAATGGTTATTTAATCAGCTTGAGCAACTGTGGAGAAGGTGAAACAATGACAGCTTTATTTAGACAGCTTCATAGCTTAAACCCTACGCTAAAACTTCTCTTTTGGCTGCCTTGCAAGCACCGCAATTTACTCCAGGAAAAAAAAAATCACTGTTGTTTCCCTGTACGAGGTTAAAATACCCTTAATTCTTTGCATTTTTCAATAATAAAACAAGGTCCTGTACAAATCAATATATGCCAAAAAAGGTCCCTGCAATTTTGTCATAATTTTTCTCACCCTCCTGTTATACTAAACCCTTGTGACTGTGTTCAAGGAATATCTTCACATCTCCAATAGACTATTTACCATAGCAAACAGATGAAAGCTGAAATAAAGAACCAGACAAGTTCACATTATGAACGAATCATTAGTTTTTTTGTGTGTGAACTGGATCAGTTAATTTAAAATATGAATCGGAGATCACAACTAAAAAAAATTCCCCCATGACCTTTGATAAAAAAAAAAATAAAAAAAAAAATCCACCTAGAATGTAAGATTTGAATTATATTTTAGTCTGTTTCTAGAAAGCTCTAGAATGGCTTCAGAAAACTTGGAAATGGAATATACTTCTGTGTTTTACAGAAGAAATAAACTTTTTCAGATTGGGAACAACATGAGGGCGAGTAAACAATGACATCATTTTCATTTGAATGTTTATCATAAACAAACATAAAAACTGAAACACAGGAATCTGTGCTTCTGGAAACAGGACTCTCAACATCACATCTGATATACCACATTGAGTACTGATGTAAAAACACATCGACAACAACTTTCCTTCTTTGAACCAAGTAGATCGACATCTTGATTTCAGGCAACTAAAACCATAAATGTATAAGCTTGCACTTACTGTTCCTTCCTCTCTTACAGCCAAGGCTGGAGTTGGGGCAACTCCTGAAAAAAAGGTACAGTTATCACGGGTGATATTACGGTTTGTCGGAAAACAGCTCTAAGTCTGTAGCCAGAATAGTTAAAATACACCAATACTGAGAGGAGTCATTGTTTCATTGAAGTTAATTTGTATTTACACTTAATTTCCTTTAGATTTCTAAAAACTAAATCATCTTCAATTTTAGTTTATCATTTTTGCTTTATTTTTAAATGCATTTTAGATTTTTTTAAGTTAACTTACTGAATGCTTTTTACCCTTGTTTTACTTTTTTATTTTGATCTCCATCACACTCTCAAACAAAAAACATAAGATACCCACCACAACACTGCATGCAAAAGCTAGACCCACCTCTTCCCCCCAAAGAGGGTCTTCAGGCTCAGGCATCCCAGGCAAAAAGCCCTCAGCCTCCTCAACTCCACCATGTCGCTTTAGCAGTCAAGGCTCAGCAAACTCAGTAAAAACACCCAACAGCCCAGAGTTCAGGGCCACGGTGAGTACTTCCACCCATCCCTAACCATCGGCCAAGAGCTTTTATTCTGCAATAAAAAGCCTATATCAGTAGGGTTGTTTTTGTACAGTACACAAGCCGGTTCAATTTACAGCACCCGAGACACTTTCACAACGTCAACATCCTTTTTCCCAGAGCAGAAAGAAAAGTTAATGAATGTATTTTACTGTCATACTTTGGTGTATTATTGCATTTGAATTGTGATATAAAAAGTAAGAGATTTACTATTAGCCGATTCTTGCTTTAATTGTCCATATTTAGGCTGGAGATGCCAAGACGAAGACAGTGGGTGCCAAACCCCAAGGAGTTGCCATCAAAATGTCTGGTAAGTGATATTTAGATGCATCTTTCAAGATCCACACAAAAATCTTTATTTAGTACCGTGAAAAGGAAGGATACTTGGTGACTCAACATTTAATTCCCCTTTCTGACAGTTTTAGAGGGAAACCAAAAAGTGTTAATATGTGGGCTAAGCACTTTCAATTTATGACAAATGTAGCTTTTTTAATGCATTCTCCCATGGCATAAGCCCAATCCACATTTAGTACTGCTGTATGCAAACAAAAGTGCACTAATTATAAATTCATAAGCAAGCATTTGTGGTTCAGTGTATTCACTGCATGGCAAACTGCAAGTCAGCTCACCTCCCCGTAATTTCATTGTGCACCACTTAAGGGGAATAATGTCTTCATTTACTCACCCTTATGTTTTTTTCGAAACTGTATGAGTTTCTTTCTTCTGTTGAACACAAATATATATATTTAAAAGAATGTTGGTAACCAGACAGTTGACAGTAGCCATTTCCATAGTATTCTTGCTTTCCTACTATAAAATTCAACGGCTACATCAACTGTCTGGTTACCAACATTCTTCAAAATATTTGGAACAATGTAAGTGAGAGTAAATGATCACAAAACTAACCCTTTAACTAGTTTTCGGGAAGTACAGAATATTTCCTTCTAGAAATGGGTTGGGGAACCCCAAGGGAATGATTCTCTATTTATAGAGCATTTATGTGACTGATTTGTACCACTTTGATTTGTGAAATGCAGCTGCTTCACGGATGGAGCAGCGAAGGACAGGGCCAGGGTCCATTGAAAGAGGTGAAAAAGCCAATCAAAGGTTTTACTGTAAAATACTGTTGGTCCTGCCAAAGATCTGCACTGCTGAAATAATAAACCTCACAAAACTTAATTCATTTTTAAGACCCTTCTCAGCCGCTCACCTCCTTACTTGGGTCACCTGCTGTAGCCAAAACCTGTCACATACAACACCCGGTCCTCACTTCGTCTTCAACTCTGCATTTGGTCTTGCTTCTTTTCAATCTGCTGTTGCTCGTGACTGGAATGATCTGCAAAATATTCTCAAACTAGATACATTAATTTCAATTTTATCTTTTTAAAACGATTATATCATCCTTGTTCACAGACACATGCAGTTGCTTCTTACATAATCATTTTGTGTTGTCTACTGTGTTGTTTTTAAATTTCATTTAACATAATTGTTAACCTTTATTTATTTCTAATGTACTGTATTTAGTTTAGCCCCATTTCCTTTCCCTAAGTGGTTATTCCACTTGTCAGGCTGACATTGTAAATAAGAACTTGTTCTTAATGACTTAAAATATAATAATAAAAAAAAATAATGAAAGCTCTTAAATATTAACATGCCAAAGAAAATCTGAAAGGTGAAAACTTTTCCTTAATTAGCTTAATTAACTACAGAGTAAAAAAATCAGAAGAGCAAACACAGAAGAAAATATTTTGGTCTTGTTGTTTTTCACCATCAGCTGACTCACCTAAAACCCCAGACCGCAGTGGTTGCAGCAGCCCGGCCAGTCGGTCCTCCACCCCTGGACAGCAGGTGAAGAAAGTAGCAGTGGTGCGCACCCCTCCCAAATCACCAGGTTCATTGAGATCTCGCGCCCCGATCGCTCCTGTTGCACCTATGCCTGACCTGAAGAACGTCAAGTCCAAGATTGGCTCCACTGAGAACATCAAACACCAACCTGGAGGCGGGAAGGTAAATCTGCATGTTTTTAAACTGTTAAAATCAATCATCTGGAAGGTAAAACAAAACCAGCGGTTTGGGATGCATTTAGTGTGGAATTAAAAGACTGAAGTGGAAGTAGGCCAATCATCATAGATATTTGAGTGGAAATGTTTAATATTTGGATTCTAGAAGATATTTGACAGAAAATCCAATAACAAGACTAATCCATGTTGGGGAAAGTTGGTTATAAATTGAAAGAACATGAACAGAGAAGAAAACTTGTCCTATCTAAATAGATTTAACATTTGGCATACATTTCAGTCTGGTTTCAGATGTTTCCACAGCACTGGATCTGCATTATTGAAGTTCACAAATGATTTTCTACTCTCCATTGACTCAGGTTCGCCTGTTGTCCTAGTTTTATTACATCTCAATACCGCGTCGACCATAATATTCTTTTAAATCGTTTAGAATGTCTGGTGGGCAACCAGAGGACAACCCTCCCTTGGTTTTCATCCTATCTAAAAGAAAGGACATTCTCTGTAATTTTAGGCAACTTTTCTTCTACATCAGCTCAGCTACTATGTGGTGTCCCTTGAGGGTCACAATGTTAGGACCCCTGTTTTTTCATTGTATAATATGCTTCCCCTGAGCTTTCTCTTTTAAGAAATACAGCATATTTTATCACTTTTATGCCGATGATTCCCAATTTTATTTCCCAGCGAGTATAGACAAAAATTGCTCCTCTATGAATGCCAAACAAGATATCAAACATTGGCTGGCTGATAATTTTTTACAATTTAATGAGAGCAAAACTGAAGTCTTGATCTTTGGTTCCTCCTTGTCCCGTTTTCCTAGCTGGGCCTGTTATCGTTAAACATACAAGATCATGTGAGGAACCTTGGAGTTATTTTTGACTCATCTCTATTTTTCAATAAGAAGATCAGTGCTGTTTAAAGAGTAGTTTTTACCATTGGAGATCAATTGCCTATTTATTTTGCCTTTATTGCTTTATTGCCAATTGCCTTTACTTTGAAAAAGTAAAACTTTTCCTTCCCCATACTGACTTGGAAATTGTGATCCACTTATTTATTTAATCTAGGTTAGAGTATTGCAACCTATTGTAAAGTGGTCTGCCCCAAACTGCATTATCCAGTCTACATCTTGTCCAAAATCCAGCAGCCAGGCTGTTAACAGGATTAGGAAAAATCGTATTTCCCCAGTTTTGGTATCTCTACTCTGGCTCCAGGTGAAATTCAGGGTGGATTTAAACATTTTGTTAAAATTTTGTTTACAAGGCACTATTTGGTCTCGTACCCAAATATAATAGTGACCTTTTACTTCCTTAATGTCCAACTAGAGCACTCAGGTCTTCTGACCAACTGCTATCAACGGTTCCTTTGCCGTTATAAATCTAAGGGTGACCGTGCCTTTTCGTTGAAGGGTCCGAAATTATGGAATAGTCTTTTTTTTCATGTGAGGTCATCTTCATCGCTAGCCATTTTAAGTCTTCTTTAAAACCATATTTGTTTTCTTTGGCTTTTGAATAGATCATGAAATGGGATTTGCAAGCTGACTGTTGTATTTAAATGTGTTTATTTATTCTTGCTTGATCTGTAAAGCACTTTGGGTCAACTTCTGTTGTTTTTAAATGTGCTATAAAAATAAAAGTTGACTTGACTTTTCCAGGTGGATATTGTTCATAAGAAGATCGACTTTTCTAATGTTCAGTCTAGATGTGGATCCAAAGACAATATCAAGCATATTCCTGGAGGTGGTAATGTGAGTAAACTGGTAGGGTTAGAACTCGCTTAGACAAATAGTGTAGTTAGAAGCTGTTAACACTAGATATAGTTGTAGAATAACGTAGAAAATGATAACGAGAAGAAAAAACAAATATAGCATTATATTTCAGCTGCGTTTCTCATTGAAAATAGGCCCCTCCACAGACAATATGTACAGTATATGATAGGGTGTAACGATATATCGTGCCACAATATATCGCAATACAAAATTGCAACAATAAGTAACGTGGATAGTGACAATATATATCGTGGACAGTTCCCCCAAAATAAAAATTTACGTTTTCAGAGTTTTACTGTAAGTACTACATTAAACTACTATATAATGTTGAATATAATGTATAATAATGCAATGGGG